>WEDG01001039.1:0-26478 GCA_017591395.1 Schistocephalus solidus
TAAGTTACGTATTGCTATGTTACATTCCAGTTTATACGGTGGACATCAATTTTGATTTGGGTAACATCCTTAAGCCATATGCTGCGTCTAACTGGTATGCTTCGATCGGCGACAGAGAAGAATGAATATTCTCACTGTAGGACTACGTGGTCACTTTTTCCCAGTTCACAACATCGAAGCTGTCAGGCGCTTTTGTCAGTACAAGGTCCAAACAATTGGCTTGGTGCCCTTCGCCTAGTCTAGATGGAGACAACATGCGTTGGGTTATAAAGCATTTTGTATTGGCTCTAGGAGGCGGCGATCGAAATTTTATTCTGAACCTGACACAGAACTCAGATTCCAATCGGTATTCTGACCGTTAAAATCGTCTATAATCATGATACGGATCGAATAACAAACGCTTCTAAATCATCTATCAGACTAATGTCTGACTGCGGATCGTTTCTCGGTGGTCGGTAGACCGTCAGAATGTCAAGTACTTTGGACCCCAGCGTTCTGATGATGAGCGGATGGCTGAAGTTTCGCCCGCGAGTTTTCCGTCTTTTCTGACACAAGCAGGCCATGTCTGGCATAAGTTAGCACACTCTCACCTTGACGTTCAACTCTACCTTCTCTGAACAACTGAAAACCGAGGATAGCGAATTCGCGATCGTCCAACTTCGTGGACAGGCACGTTTCAGTTATGGAGATGATATCTACCATAGTGTGTTCACCGTTCACGTACAAATTTATCTGCTTGCTGCTACTTACGTCTATACAACACCTTAAAATACTATCACATGCTTATTTTTAAAAACAGTGTCTTCACAATTGCGTTGCTGGTACAGATGCATTATTATTGTTTCATGGAGTCGGTGCAATGCACTGCAATTTTTATCGAGCACCAGTGTGGGCACTGTCAGCAGAACTTTGAAAATATTAATTGGAATTAGTTTCTGAACGAACAAGTAAACACGCACGTTGACCAATGGGATGACTGATGCAATTGCCATCCGTTTATTGGTGTCTTCAAAGATTCCAAGGAGGCAGTGACAGACAGAATTGAGCATACATTAAGAAAACTCCTGGAAAAATTTGCCAAAAATGGCCTAACTTAAAGGTTATTCCTGACCTTTTAACTAGACATACCTGTTCATCATGGAAGAAGAACTGACGTGTGCGTCAGGACCACCCTGTAGGTGAAAGATTATGAGGGTTTGAAACGTTCGTAAACTGGAAAAGGCTAATGTACCGCCAATCATCGTATGTTTCGGCTGACTACAGAAACATCAGTCATGGTGGGCAGACACAGGAACTCGTCGCGATCGTCAACATTTTACGTAGGTTCAAAACAAGGAGGGGAGATTAAAGATAGCGAGGCTCATCACTGAAACGCGAGTGGCTGCGATTATTATATTTTTTGCGTACCGAAAAATCCCTAGTAAGTTGGCCAAACAGAGAAATCCATCAAGAGGTATGGGGTGAGGTATGGGCGACTTCAATGCACCGCACATTGACTGGAGTTCAGTATATGCACGCGGTCCAGAACTAGCTTTTAACCGACGTTTACTGGACATGACACTGAGGTCATTCCTCACTCAGCACGTCGTATTTCCAACGAGGGTGCGGGAGGGACAGCAGTCAAACTGTTTAGACCTGGTGTTTACGAAATCGCTTGAGAGTATTGATGAGGTGCAAAGTCTACCTCCCCTAGGTCGGAGTGGCCACGTCGTACTTCACCGGGACTACTCAATGTTTTCAGTGCCTGAACAGCCCACCAGATTTAGAAGAAATATTTGGCGTGGTGACTTTGATCAAATGAAGACTCGACTCAACAAGATCAACTGGGAATCAGCTTTTTCCGGCAATGTGACAGAGGATTGGAATGGTTCAGTGAGTTATTGCATATTCTTCTAAGCAACCACTGCCCGATTTCACGTAAGAGACTGGATAAAAGACCCCAGTGGCTGACTCGAACGTTGAAAAAAGAAGTGAATAAAAAGTGGAGGTTGCGGAAGAAATCACTCGCTGATGAGACTCCTGCGTCCATAAACGCATACAAGGCACAAAGGAACAAAGTGACACGGCTTATCCTCAGGACACGACAAGATTTTGAAAAAGACCTGCTGAACCGTGCAGTGGAAAATCCGAAGTCATTCTTTAATTACATTAGAAGGAGCACGCGTAACAGGGACCCAGTTTCCTTACTAAGGACTAGCGAAAACCTAGAGATTAGTGAGGATGGATCAAAAGCGGAGCACCTTTCAGAATTCTTAAATCCATCTTTACGAGTGAAAGCGCATTAAATCCTCCCGACTACGACTTAGACGAGGGTCCAACAATAGAGGCTGTATCTTTCGACGAATCAAATGTTCATAAAGAGCTGTTGGCTCTGAATGAGTCTAAATCGCCGGGCCCAGATGATATACCGCCAAAGTTACTAAAGGAACTCGCTGCGGAACTGGCCAAACCGTTGTCCATGCTTTTCCAAACCTCGTTTGAAGCCGGCATGTTACCTGTTGATTGGAAATCTACATGAATCACCCCACTATATAAATGTGGCAGCAAGGTCTCCGCAAATAATTACAGACCAATTAGCCTCACCTCGATCTGCTGCAAACTCATGGAAAAAAATAATAAAGCGAGAGCTAATGCACTTCTTAGAGCAGCATAAATTATTATCTGATGCGCAGCATGGATTTCGAAGTGGCAGGTCTTGCGTAACGAACTTGCTCTAAGGTTTGGAACATTGGACGCGAGCAGTTTATGAAGGAAATGCACTGCACATTGTCTACATTGACTTTAAGAAGGCATTTGATAGTGTACCACACCAGCGACTCCTACACAAACTCAACCGAACAGGAACTAGGGGTTATCTCCTCAGATGGATCAAAAGCTTCTTATTTGGCCACTCTCAAACCGTCCATGTCGGTAACCAGCAGTCGGCGGAGGTTGCGGTTGAAAGTGTTGTTCCCCAGGGCTCCGTTCTTGGCCCTACTCTGTTGATTTTGTACGTCAACGACTGCATCAATGAATTGGATTGTGATGTCACCATGTTTGCGGATGATATTAAGCTATTGAGGGTCATCAGAACTGCAGCTGACGTAAAGCATTTGCAGGAAAACCTAAAACGACTTCAACAATGGTCAAAGGACTGGCTTTTGCCGTTCAATGAGAACAAATGCACTATTCTACAAGTCGGTAGAACTAGCACTCTGAACCTCATGGATTACTGCCTGAATGGTATACCATTGCAAGAAGTGGACGCGCAGAAGGACTTGGGAGTGTGGATCTCGAGCTCCCTTAAACCCTCGCTGCATTGTTCAAAGGTAGCCAAGTCTGCGATGTCAGCCCTGTACCTTGTCAAGCGGGCTTTCTCTGCCTTTGATGAAGACTGCTTTGCCAAAGTCTTTCGAACTTTTAAGCGGCCGCAATTGGAGTTCGCTATCCAAGCTTGGAGATCCTGGACCGCGAAGGACCTCAATATCCTCGAAAAGGTTCAAAGGCGTGCAACCAAACTTGTGACTGGACAGGGCTCATTACCCTATGAAACCCGATTAGCTAACCTTGATCTCTTTCCCTTGAGTTACAGGCAGCTACGAGGTGACCTGATACAAACATTCCGTATCATGTGCGGTCAGGGCTGCTGCCTCGCACCTGGAGACTTCTTCCAGTTAGCAACAACCACGAACTTGAGAGGGCATCCACTCAAACTACGTGTAACTGGGGCCAGACTGGATCAACGAAAGTTCTTCTCCAAGAGGGCGGTCGACGCTTGGAATGCTCTGCCTCTGGATGTTGTTATGGCTACTTCCGTTGAGCTTTTTAAGAAAAATCTGGACCAGTATAGCAGATCCACTATATTATCCCCAGATCTTCTTAGACACGTCCCAGTTGAATCACACTCTTATTATTACAATACTACGTTTTATATTTCAGTACCATTTTTATTATCTCAAACTCGTCGCATATGCCTCACTTACGAGAATATTGTCAACAACAATAGCATGTACTCATGCTACTCGTAATATGCAAGTACACATTTATGTTTACTCTCTTCGATTAGCCAACAACTGCTTATTTTCCGCACGCTGTTTTGTAAACCAACTTTTTTACATTTTCATGATGTACCAGAACCTTTTTAGCCATACTGTAACCAAGAGGGAGTTCAAAGGCGTTTTCCTATCTTTCCCTTAATAAACTGAACTGAGATATTTAACATTTGGCCTAGGGTCAAAAGATGGAGGGGACGTTAGAGGCCGCAAAGATCATCGCTGCAAGGGTTAATATGAGAGGATCTGCAACCGATTCGAAACATGGGAGATGTAAGAATTAAGCGGAAATTTCTAGCTGAACAGATGAAGCATGTACACGTGATAAGCATGACAAACACATACAACAGAATCTATAATTATGTGCAATAGACAGAAAACACAGGAAAACGTAAAGCATTCACCACCATTTTAAGGAGGATCTTAAAGTCATCGTAATCCAAAACCCGAAATACTTATTAAAAAAATTTAACAAAAGTAAAGTCCTCTTAATATGCATAAAATGGTACGTTTACGATTTCACCTGACAATTCTATTTCGGCCTGTCAGCATGTCAGCTTATGAAATATTTATTCCTGCGACGTCCCTGCCTGCGAAATCAAGCGAAAATCTGTTTGCATTAGTCAAACACATCTTAAACAATGTTAAAACGGAAGAAATTCAAATTATCATGAAATCGTGTTGAAATTTAGCCTGTTTGGTAACTGCCATACTTTCCATTGCCCTTAATCTGGAAGACAAATTCCATGGAATATATGCTAAATAACTCTTTTTAAAATAAATTCTACTTCTGGTGTGTTATATTATCGTTTTTTACATGTACAAGCCTTCTGTACACTTATAACTTCAGGTTAATTAACTAACCCGATTTTTCCCGATTTCAGATTTTGCCGCTTTTCTAAAAAATATTATTTCTAAACAACATGGTATTAATTTTTAAACTACAACATACCTTCTCTTAAAGAACGGTCACTTATTTGGCTCTGTAAAACTTTGGGGGACGCAGTGTAGTTGATTTCACATACCGGACCTATTTCTTCAAAGTTGTGAGATTTCATGAGATAGGGGAGGTACTGTAATTGTAATTTTCAAAAAACGCATGTTAAGTTCCATTTTTTTAAAGGAAAGATAGGCGAACGCCTTCGAACCTCCTATTGCTTAAAAGTGGCTCAGAAAAACATCAATATATCAGGAAAATTAAAAAAAGGGGTTATTCACATCATTGTATACCAAAAAAGCCGTTGGCTATGCGAAAAACGTAAATATAAACGGCTACTTGCTTATTTCCAGTAGCATAGGCACATGCACTTATCAGTTATAAGATGCCATTCATATGTCCAACGTGAATGCCGATCTAAGTTCAAGCAAGCGATTATTTCAAGGGAAAACATCCTTCGCTGCAAAAAGAACGTTAAGAACTAAAGTAAAGTGGCAGCGGAATGAAAATGGAGGAACTAAGAGTGAAGTAAGACGGATCTACAGGAGTGAGAGCGTCAATGAGTGGGAGCTTAGGGCTAGAATTACTGCGAAACAGGAAGCAAGGGTCAGCTTCAAATCTTTCAATCCACCAAAATTGATGTTCCTTCATTGGAATCCTGAAGTATGCGAAATACCAGATACATTTCCAAATTGAATACGGTCACAGGCGTACATTAGACCAAAAAGAGGAGAGCATTATTTACAAAATGAGACGAATGAACACATAATAACGGCATCGATTTAGTTCTGATGGAAAGAAGTCTTTAAGATATGAGACAACACATTTCAGCAGTCTTTACATAAAATTCAATTGTCACGGCAGCGTAAGCCACTACAGCCCTCAAATGCCGAATATGAAGAGGAGAAGCTGTTGAACGCCAGTTGAGAGGATATTCTATTCCGTACAGGTAGATTGGAGAACAGGTTCTAACAATTTGGCAGCTGGAAGATGACACATGTCTGGCACCGTGAGAACGGCGTCTTCAGTGAAAGTGGGGGAGTTATCATAACGCCTTGAGCGAGAGCATGCTTGAGTCGACCTTGAAGCTGATTGGTCCGCTTGGATAACGGTGGTTGGCCGACAACCAGACTGTAGCAGAAACGCGTGTAAGTACGCGCGTGAGGCGCAGCGTTTGCAACAGGCACCCGGAAGGGGGCCAGTACAGATCTACATCAGATCATAAAACTAGCTTATTTGTAAAACTTAAGCCTGGGGCTGTTATGAAATCGAGTAGAAATTACTAATTAGGACTCTCTGACAGCGATTAGATAAGTGGAACCCAAATGAACTCAAGAAGAGAAGATCAGATGCCCAAGTTTTCCTATTTCACTAAAAAAACCTCTATGCAGTACCTTTTCCAAGGCTTTATTAAGATCGCAGTAGATAACTACCACTGACGGCTGGTTAGTGTGAAATAACCTGGGAAGGGTGAGACGGGCTAAGTAACAAGTTTCAACAGATCTTTCAGGTCAAAAGTTATGCTAAGTTGAGCTCAGAAGCTAATTAACCAGAAAAATAAAAAAATTTCCTCGAAAATTATATTTTCGAAAAACTTTGACAAAAAAGAGTTTTGTGCACACCCGTTAGTTATTACTGAGATCCTGGCTCTAAGACTGAAAGAATAGCAGATGTCTTTCATGTTTCAGGGAAAACCCGCTCTATATATAGACAGATGGCAATGCAATGGGGGAAAGTCTAGGAACTTCTTGATAACTTAATCTTGAATACCGTCCGAAAACCGAAAGGTCACCGAAGATTTTTAGGAAATTTTGGGTGATTAAATTAAAAATGCGAAAAGCAATGCTGACGTCGCAAATATTCCTTTTTTGCATAATTTTAACCGAATTGGAGACTGAAAGACGAATTTGTATGTTTGTTTATGCACGTTCTGAGGTAAGCAGTCAAACTACCTGCAGCTGCAGTTCCTAATATCACTGAATTTACTACCATTAGTGGATCTTCTTTCAAGGAGTTAGAGAAAACGTCGGTTAGTTCGGGAGGTAGTGCAAGAAGTTAGTTATGGTTGGATATTCGAAAAAACAAAACAACAAAAAACAATGTTACTAATAATTTACAAGTAGTATATATAGTACAAACTGTCAGCGCAGAGAAATGGTGGCATTTGCACGGAAATTGGTTGGTGTTGACCTTTCCAAACGTCGCTTAGAAAAAAATTCAACTACAAGTAGCCCATTGTCATAAAACTTCTTCTCTTTAGCTAAGCCGGTTGCCATATGACCTAACCAAACCCTGAAACACACAGGTGTGAGCAGGTATAAATAATTTATATTCCATTGTCGGCCTGTTCACCTACCGAGATTTATACACGCCAGCTCCTACTTCATCAGAGCAAGGATTTACAAAGACGTCTTTTAGGTTCAAGTGGAGTTGCGCTTATCCCGATCAAAGTTTAATCACTTTATCACAGACATATCGTAGGTGCCAATGCGCCCCATGTTAAAATTTCTGCTGACACTACAGTATATGGGTCATCTCATGAACTGTTAACCGAAATACTGAAATACCTTTCCGATTCGAAAGTTCATCTAGGTAGGGTATTAATAGTAATTATAATGCAGCCGAATCCCAAGATATTTGAGTCACTTCAAAATGTTGGCGTTTGAGTGAGTTTTTTTTCTGATGGCCTGCAGAAAGTATACTCTGTAAAAAGAAGTTACTTAAGAAGTATGAAGTTTTCTTATTGATTTTGGATACCCATATAGATTCAAATTAATTTTATGGCAAGCATGTACAAAAGATTCTTTATTCTATTCATTTGTAAGCAATTCCCGACTTCTTCAAATTTTATACTTAAAGGAAGGGTAGCTTTCAGTTTTAAAAAATTCCTGATGATAAGATTTTTTAAGACCATGAAATCTCTATTGATAAAGCATCGTCGCTATGCAGTAAGAAATGATACGTATCAAGTATACAACATGATCCACAACTAAATCCACATTCAGTGAGCATTATATAACAGCTTCCTAATAGCACGGAGAAATATGTGATTTTCTTACAGCAGAATGCATCCAGCATGTAGTTTAGAAACCCAGAATGTAAGTGTAACGACTGGTAGGGCTAAAAATTATTTGGGAATTGAAAAAAGTTTTCTTGGCAACCGAAAGATGTCCTTTCTTCAAGTTTAAAATTAAAGAAGACACAATTTGCTACCAAATGAGTACCAGAAAGAATATTTAAGTGCATGTTGGTTTAAAAACATACTTGAAATTATAATGGAAAAATGGCTAGTACTTAAACAGCCACTTCTCACAGAGCGCAGCTTTGCAGGTGGTTGGAAAGAAGCTCGTTCAAAAGTTGTCCACCTGTTGAAAATGAAATATTTCTCGATTATGCTGCCCGGAAATTAAATGGACAATTTTAACTTAAATAATCTTTTTAAATCGAAAACACATTTCAGAATTGAAATCAGAATATACTGGGGCAGAAAATATACTGGACTTGGTGAAATAAAGCACGGCACTTTCGTTCACGACGCGTACACTGAAAGAACAGCGCTGAATTCAAAAGGAAGAATGGACTAAAATAGCCATTAACGGTTTATTTGCATTCTGGCGGGACAAAATACGAGTTGAGCTCCAGGTTAGTCACCCGTTAAGCAAAGTGCTCAGTTGTGGAACTCCCGGGCCCACGCTGCATCGGTTGTGATAGCGATCAGACCAGCCAGCCAGGCGAAAATCAACGTCACACGCCTCTGACGCCTTCAAACTCCACGACACCTTCCAGCGTTACCACTGCAAAAGATAGGACCAGCCGGATATATCCCACGCACACCACTTCAAAAATTCTCAATATCAATGCACACACAGGCATATCCATGCAGTTATACAGTTGAATCAGATTCACACGTCCGCCGACCTAATAGGCTAACGGACGGCATTCTTCGTCCCCAATCTTTTATTCTGCCATGGCAGCCAACATAGTTTAACTAGCATGCAGGCATTGAGCAGCCAGTTCATAAATTAAGGTCGCCATATGCACACACGGCAGTGAGACCGACAATGTCCACCGTATGCTCCACATAAGGCTGGTGCAGGGACGGTGACTTGTGCGCAAATTAGTTTTAAGTGATAGTAGACTTGAACCGCATCTACCACACTCTCTCCTCCCTTACCCGCCTGCGCCCGGTGACAAGACGTATTCAAGAGGTCCAGAGGCGGGGTCGGGCGCAGATGAAGCATCTGGAGAGCGGGGTGCGGCATGAGCCTGCACCTACGCGTGCACATGTTGGGCACGCACACCCCCATGTTCGGCATTTGTTATGGGACTTCACCCCAGTTAATAATAACGCCTGCCACACCCGACAGTTCGACCGTCGTAGTCCGACGATGTCCACCGTATGCTCCATGGGAAAGTGGAGCAGGGACGGTGACTTGCGCGTGATTTAGTTTAAAGTGATAGTAGACTTGCGCTGCATCTACCGCACTCTCTCCTCCCCCACCTGAGCCCGGTGTCAAGACAGAGTCAAGAAAACCGGAGATGGGAGAGAGCGCAGGTGGCTGGCGCGGTCGGGTCCCCTTAGTCCTAGCCGCCCCTAGGCGTGCCACCACACCTCCATGTTCGGAATTTGTTATGGGAGCGCAACCCGAATAACGCATGCCGTGCCCTGATGTGGCCCCCATGTTGGTCCAACGCATCTACCACGTGGCCGGTTTAGGGGGCAGACACACACAAACACACACACGACAGTTCGACCGTCGTAGTCCGACGACGTCCATCGTATGCTCCATGGGAAAGTGAAGCAGGGACGGTGACTTGCGCGTGAATTAGTTTTAAGTGATAGGAGCCTTTCGCTGCAGCTACCGCACACTCTCCTCCTCCCCCACCTGAACCCGGTGTCATGACAGAGTCAAGAAGACCGGAGGCGGAGGTGCACCCGACAGTTCGACCGTCGTAGTCCGACGATGTCCACCGTATGCTCCATGGGAAAGTGGAGCAGGGACGGTGACTTGCGCGTGAATTAGTTTTAAGTGATAGTAGCCTTTCGCTACAGCTACCGCACTCTCTCCTCCTCCCCCACCTGAACCCGGTGTCATGACAGAGTCAAGAAGACCGGAGGCGGGAGAGGACGCAGGTGGCTGGCGCGACCGAATCCTAAGTCCTAGCCGCCCCTAGGCGTGCCACCACACCTCTATGTTCGGCATTTGTTATGGGAGCGCAACCTGAATAACGCATGCCATGCACTAATGTGGCCCCCGTGTTGGTCCAACGCATCTACCACGTGGCCCATTTAGGGGAGGCGCACCCACAAACACACACACACACACATACCTACGATAGTTCAACCATAGTGTTCGACTATGTCCAACGTATGCTGTGCAGAAACGGTGACTCGTACTGAATAAAAGTGAGAGTAGACTTGCGATGCATCTAAATCACTCTCTGTTCCACTCCCCCACTGGACCCGGTGTCAAAACAGAGTCAAGAAGACCAGAGATGGGAGAGGGCGCAGGCCCAC
Organism: Schistocephalus solidus; assembly: GCA_017591395.1. Taxonomy (NCBI): domain Eukaryota; kingdom Metazoa; phylum Platyhelminthes; class Cestoda; order Diphyllobothriidea; family Diphyllobothriidae; genus Schistocephalus; species Schistocephalus solidus. The sequence goes on from WEDG01001039.1 coordinate 10,487, forward strand.
GCACTGTTGTCCAACACCAAACAAGAACACTATACCACAAAAGAGGGGCGACTCGGAGCCCGCCTGAATGGGAGTGCCATAAAGGTCACATTAAGAAGGAGCCAATGCAGCCTAACTCTCAGTTCGCCAATCGTCCATTGCGCAGAAACGCACGCACTAGACGGACCACGTGGTCCGAGTTATTTTGACAGTTAGAAACCTTCTAAGCCACGGCTTTTCAGCGCACGGTGATAGTTTTAAGCACGTCGGATTGTTTATAGTGAGAACGAAATGCGCTGAGCCGTTGACCTCACTCTCTGCCCCACCGCCACAATCAGACCACCGTCCGAGCCGGTCAGTGGTCTGATGTAGGAGTAGGCGCATTGGCTGACGGACCGGCGTACCCGTCTTTGCGCGCCACGGCACGACCTGGCCACCATAACGAACACACCAGGATTCAATAAACAAAAGGATGCGGAGGAGCCATCGCCGTCTGACTCCCATTCTACTGGTCAGCCACTCAACGCACAACACCCACTGAACCGACGGCGTAGTCTGGTCCGAGCGTCAGATTCGCTGACTTCCAAGCCACGATTTCTAGAAAACCATGATATTCGCGGATATATGATGATGGTGAGGATGTTGTATACGTATTAGTGGAGGTAGTGTACGATGATGTGGTAAAGCCTACGATGGTTTATCGCAGGTTGTCGTGGAGGCGCATGTGACCTAATAGGCCCATGCGGTGAGTAAATGTGCGGGAGCAGTGAGAGCAGTGGAGGCGGGTGCGGCGACTGCATGTCAGAGCCCCAGAAACTGGTTCACCAGCCTCCGTGCGATAGATTCACAGGTGACCGACCAGGCCAATGCGTGAAGAGAAGTTGCGGGCGCAGTGTGGGCAGGAGAAATCGGTGGGGTTGGACGGTTGTGGTTCACGGTAGAGGGGGTGGCAGTGACAGTGGCAGGAGCGGAAGGGGAGCATGGGGTATCGAGGTTGTCGACATTGCGGTGAATTTCGCTGTCATGGATGCACATGTGACAAAATAGGCCCATGAGGCGAGTGAACGCTTGAGAGCAGTAGGTTCAGCGATCTCTGCTGTGAGTTGGTACTCTAGGCACTGGTTCATATACGTCAGTTCAACCGTCGTAGTCCGACAATGTCCACCGTATGCTCCACAGAAGGGTGGTGCAGGGACGGTGCCTTGTGCGCAAATTAGTTTTAAGTGATAGTAGGCTTGCACTGCATCTAACGCACTCTCTCCTTCCTTATCCGCCTGTTCCAGGAATCAAGACATAGTCAAGAAGACCAGAGGCGGGTGCAGATGAAGCATCTTCTACGGAGTGAGAGAGCGGAGTGCGGCATGAGTCTGCACCTACGTGTGCGCATTTTGAGGACGCGCACCCCCATGTTCGGCATTTGTTATAGGACCGCATCCCTGAATAATAATAACGCCAGCTGCACCCTGATTTAGCCTCGTGTCGGTTCAGCGCATCTGCCACGCGGCCCGTTTTGGGGGCACACACACACGCAATAATTCTCATTTCAGAGGGAAGTAAGCAGTATCAACTTGATGTTTCTGTTCGGCAGAAAATATTTCTTCTAAAAGTCACTGAGGCTGCATAAACGCTGACAGAACACACGGGCAATAAGGACGGTTTAAAAAGGGGTTCACGACCAGAGGTTACAAGAGGCGGCACGGCTGCGCTGATGGCACCTCAAAATCCTGGATTCGAAGGTGAACTTTTTCACGCACCGCCCCTGCACATCAGTTACATTTTGTGGCTACCGCGCTGGCGCTTTATTTTCCGAAGTGGCTTATCACCCCTGATCTTTCCTCGCTCGTGAACATGCACACCAGACTCGGTCCAGGGGCGGGGGATAGTTTGACAATCGGTTTCGACGAGATCCAACGTGTGCTCCACCGGTGCAGAAACAGGGACTTGCGCGTGGATATAGGCTCGCGCAGAATCTACTGCAATCTCTCCTACTCTCGAACCTGGGCTCGGTGTCATGACCAAGTTAGGAAGACCAGATGTGGGAGAGGACGCAGGTAGCTGGGGCGACCGGAGCCGACCCTAGGCTTGCCACCACACCTGGCTCCGATCCCACAGAGTGGAGCTGCCACTGAGGCCACATTAAGGAGCATACAACTAAAAAGAAGACGGTCGCCTTATCACTCTAAACAGTGTCCAATAGACGAGGATAGGATAAAACCGTATCTTTATGTGAAACGACAACGAAAAATGAAAAGTTAGATGGCACAGCCGTATAGATGACTTATGGTACAAACGATGAGAAAATGTACTGAAATGGTTTGCCAGCTTCAGCATTCATATGAAATCCTCACGGTAGGTGTACGGTGTCCACTGAAATCGTGTTTATCAAATTCAATAAGACGGGCAATGCAGCGGATGACGTCCACTGACTTCTCCATCACGTCCGTGTTCAAGCCGGACTTGACTTCAGGCAGAGAATCGAAGTCCATCAGAATAGTGTCACAGATGCCTTTTGGTAAAGGCTGTGTAACAATCCATTGACCAACACTTAGCTAATCACTTACGCATGCTGGTGAGTAAATGCGAGACCCAGTAAACTCCCCTCCGCTACTCACAAGCAAACAAGAAAGTCACGGCAACCTGCCCTGTTTACAGAATAAATTGGTTCTCACCACCCTTGGACTTCTGTCATCAGACAGAGACGAACTTACGGCGTGCAGTGTAGGTTAATTTAATATTATTCGACTGTCACAAGGTTCCAGGATTGTGTCCTGTGTCGTTTTGTCATTATGGTTTGATCGGTAAGCAATCATGCTTGCGGGTAGCAATGCTACATCATTCCAAACTGCTCATTCGCCAGACCCGTGGCCTCTACCGCCTGTCTTCGAGCGCAACAGACCGCAGCTACGTTAAGTTGAAGTCTTCGATAAAACATTACGACACACGACACTAACCTATGCATCGAAAGGAGCGAATTCAGCGCCAAGCAGCAAGCGAGACAGACTAGTGTGCAGAAAAATTTCAAATACCCTGCGGTTAAATTACAGCGAAGTACCAAAAAAACTAGGAGCATGGCTACCTAATATAGATACTTCCGCCGGTCCAAATGTTTCTCCCGCATAATTCATTTCGCACAACACAGTCGTCTGATGAATGAGGAAACACAGCAACAACGGAAAAGATTGGTAGCCTGACTGGAGAAATCACGCTATTCACTTAACCAAATGGATGGGACAAACCTTCTGTTTGTTGACTGTAAGCATTGTTTGTGCTCCTAACTTGAAAAGTTCATGCTGGTGAGCCTTGGAAATTCAAAAAGAGGACACATTAACAAGCACACCATCCTCACAGGTATAACTGCTTTATTCGTACTAGCATCAAGGTGTAAGTAAGTACCAGGGGATTTTTCCTTCGGTCATTAGAGGCGAGTTGGTAGCCTTGTTGACGACTTTTTTCGGCCGAGCAGGGCTCCTCGACTTTGCAGGTTACCGTGTCGACGGAAGGTTCAGGCGACATAGAAGATTTGTGAAATCTCATATGCAGATGTGGCAGTTAGAAAAGGAACCTGAGATGATTTTCTGCGGGTATTACGTTTTATTGAAGACATAAACACAAAATAATTGCAGACAAGACATTCTGTACAGGCGACTGAATCGGAAACTAGTTTCGAAAGAGTGCTCTGGGGATTGCTCCGGTGCTTAGATTAGAAATAAATTTAGCGAATAGAAGCGTTAACAACGTTGGACCAATCGCTGCATCTGGAGAACCGGTCAACTGAGCGCATTGCAAAGTAGTAAACCACATTGGAAAAAAGGCTACTGAGTGTGCAGGTCATTGGCAAAGGCAGGGCCCCGATGTCCGAAATCTACGAATTAATATATAAATAAAAAGTTCACTGTTAAAGTAAAAGTAGACAATACTTTAGAAGTATTTATTTGTATGAAACCCGCGGCTGGCTCGTGCAGCAGCACTTAAGAAGTGAAACGGGCATTTGGGATTTTATCTAGCTCCTGTGCTGGACGTATGGTAAAGCAAGTTCATGCACATATTAAAATTTGAAGCTATCAAACGATTGGAAAATGAAAAGCCAACCTACACACGTCAAAGAAACTAAAACGGTGTGAGGATGAAAGTGTAATGTATAATAGCTGAAAACAGCCACCTTACCTTCTTCCAGAGGTCGACAGATGCAGGCCTGCCTTTTAGATCCGAGGATGTGTAGTTGAAAAGTTCGTAGGTAACGGCTGGTTCAAACTTTCCATTTGATCCATCGATTTCCCACCTAAGGCAGACTCCTAGAAAGAGGGAAAAATGAACATGTGTTAACCCGCCCCAAAAATGTTTGGAATATACTGAGAAATAGCAACTTTTGGCAATATCTGAGCGCAAATATCTGTGAAGGATAGAAACCAACGGGTTCCAAGACTATCACCAATCTTAAAGGAAAAAGGACGAGGCAAATTTTGAAAGGAGTACTCTAAAAAAGACAAACGACTTTAATGCCTGCCTTGGAGTTTATCATGCAGTTCGAAGGTATCCAAAATTTTTATCGAAAGCTGAAAACAGAGAAGTGAATGAGGTCAAAACTGAAAAAAGGTAGTGAGAATGGAAACCGATGTTTCTTAATTCTTGGCCAGTAACTAAGTTTATACAGGAAGTTTCAGAGCTTTTATGCAAGCCATACCACCATACAGAATGGGTCCAGCGGGTCTGATATAGCGCCAATCGGCCGATTGTGACTTAAATCACAGCTTTAGGGTCCCAACATGATTTAATTACTTGCACCTGATACAGTTGTGAGCATACCCGATCTATCCGGCCTCGATTAGGTAGCAAAATGGACCTCTAGGCGTACCGATCTAAGACAGCGGGTGTAGAGAGCTCGACCCATTTTCTTCTATAGCAGCGCTGACTAAATGCACAAGTTCCACGAAGTACTTTTGGGTTTTGGCGAGCTTTGTCTAGTCAGGCTTTACGATTGCCTCCTATCCGACGCCTCCAGGTGAGCAACGACGCCAGCTTGAGCGTAGCAGCACTAAGCCCGCGAGGCGGACGACGAAGAACATGCTCAAAACCACCTCAGAGGCCAATTGTGGGTGACCAGAGATATCTTCGCGATGGTTTTTGTAGTGAGTGCGGGCTGTCCCATTGAAGACCAAGTCAGTGTACTTCACTTGAGGGGTGGTCCTCAGGCATCAGTGCCAAACATCACTTTTCCTCATCTTCTAAGTGAAAGGCCAACCATTCACAATATAAACGAGGACTTACTGAATGGATGCCCGATACATGCGGATAGTTTTGGAGAGTGAAACATCGAGTCGAGGCCACAAACAACTGCTAAGGTTGTTGAAAAACTCGCGAACAGCATCCAGTCGGAAAATTATCTTTCCGTTCGGTAGAAGCCTTGCCCAAAGGAATTTGACAATGTCAACTTCTTCAGGTTGGCAGTCATTGACCTCGGGGGACGCATTCTTCTAGCCAGGTTTGCAGCTGGAAAATACTGGTCTTCCTAGCTTTGATGGATACACCGACCGGTTAGGCGAATCTATTTTCTGTGACAATACAGTCTGTAGGTCAGTAAAGCTCGGAAGTAGAAGGGTGATATCGTTAGATCAGTCAGCCGGTGCAAGGTTCGACCGTCGATTACGACGATGTCCACCGTACGCTCCACGGAAGGGTGGTGCAAGAACAGTTGCTTGCACGTGATTTAGTTTAAAGTGATAGTAGACTTGCACTGCATCTACCGCACTCTCTCCTCCTTCCCAACCTGAGCCCGGTGTCATGACAGAGTCAAGAATACCGGAGATGGAAGAGGGCGCAGGTGGCTGGCGCGGCCGGAGCCGCCCCTGGGCGTACCACTCAAACCTGGCTCGGATCCCACGGAGTGGGAGTGCCATAAAGGCCACATTAAGAAGGAGCCATTGCAACCTGACTCTCAGTTCGCCAGTCAGCCACTCCACACAAAACACGCATTGGGCTGACCACGCGGTCCGAGTGTTCCCGTAAGTTGGCAACCGTCCAAGCCACGGCTTTTATTGCACCGTGATAATTTTAAGCGCGTCAGATTGTTTATAGTGAGGAAAATGCGCTGAGCCGTCGACCTCACTCTCTTCCCCACTCCCCCCCCCACAATCAGGCCACTATCCAAGCCAATCAGTTGTCCGATGCGGAAATGGACGCAGATGCTGGTGACCTCGTCTACGTGTACTACGTACAGGACCTGGCCCCCTAAACACAAGCATCAGGATTTCGCACAAGACATCTCTGACATATCTCTTTGGCAGCGACCATGCCACGTAGAAAGCACCGGTTCTCGTCCGTTGCAAGGTAAACACTATAAAAACGTCGTAGGACCTTACTGAGAATCCAGTCAATAGCCTAGGTGAACAGAATGGGCGCCAGAAAGCAAACTTCCGAACATCAACTGAATATTAAACAATAGTGAAAGATTTCTGTGGACTAGAACGATAGAAGGCCCAAATTATGCTGATGCTTTTTTTCTGGTACACCGTCCAGCTCTATTATCCGCCACAGGGACTCACAATGGACAGAACCGAACGCTGTGGCAAAGTCAACAAGGCAGACGACCGTCGGTTGCTGGTAGTCATGATGGAATAAAAGAATGCGCAACAAATGTGAATATCTGGCCGGCACATCTGCACCCAGTATTGTCCGAGCGAGACAATGGCAAAGGTCTTAGCGACAATAAAGATGAAGGTTTAGTAAACGATAGTTTTCACACCTAGCCTTATATCGGGTCATAATTGCTTTATCATCTCATGGATCCAAGGCACCAGAGTTTTGGATTTCAGTGAGCATACCGCCCTGTTGTTTCGCAACCAGCATGTCCCATCAAAGATTTTTCCCTGAGAGGGGCGGGGGGGGGGTTACGTGACACTGCATAACGTATAAAAGGATAAAAAAACTGATGTGGAGGAGGGCGACAGCGTTAATGGGTTGGCAGGCGAAATTGAGGTTCTCAAAGTGCTCTCACGAGCGCCCGGCATTGGCGGAGTTGCAAGCACACCATTTACATGGCAAACATAGTCACTCCGATTACTACTGACTTGGCGAATAATTGAGTAGTTTTCAAAGTGTCACCGAAGTCTGAATCCTGTTACATGGAGATCTTTAGTTAAGCCTAGTATATTTTGGAGTCCACTATAGCCCACCGCACTGTCACTTTCCAGGGTGAAGGAAGGAATAAACGTTATGTGACCTGACTCAAGTTATTTGGGGGAAGTCGGTGGTCCGCTGCACGCCACCTCTGAAAGCGCCGGGTAGTCAGCAGATAGGCTAACGGTGAACCCGTCCTCCTGACGAATAGAATAGAGAATAACACCGAGTAAAACGTCAACTCTATAAAATTTTATTTTAAAAAACAATGATACTAACATTTCGTGAATACTATTTTAATAGTAGCAATGTTTAAGACTGCGTGTGCAGATGTATATAACGCACCGGTATGTACATAATAGGGGTTTTATAGGCATCACCTATTACCCCCACCAAATAAACTAAATGGAGAGGCAGGAAAGTAAACGGGCAGGAGGATCGCTAAAACTACGGTAGAAATGATATAAAGGGTTACAAGCTGTGAAGCAGTGGATAGAGCGCATATTTGCCGCTTACGGACACAGTGAACGTAGATGAGTGGCATCGTACAAAAATAGAACAAACGGCCAATATGAACAAAAGCATTACCCTCTGTAGTCGGAGAAGTGACCAGATGTAGAGCGGGCTGGACGTCAAGGGCCAGAGGGTGTCCCTCGGCATCGAGGGGCGTGTCAGGAGGAGACCAGACCGGCAGAGGGACAGTCGGCAGTGGGTGAGTCCGTGCAAGTGGTCTCAAAACCTGTCCTGCGTCAAGAGCAGCAAGGGCAGGCGCACTTCGACTGGTTTTCAACTGATACCCCGAAGGGACGGTAGCTCGATCTGATGGAAACGCAAATGATCATAAAATTGATTACAAAGTCAAGACGAAGTGTAGCTTTTTTATGTTGCAGAAGATGGACACCTGTACGAGTTTGAAAGCTCGGAATAATAAAAAAATTGTTCAATTGCGAGGGCAGCCTTTTTCTTCACTCATAAAACACCTGGAACTGAAAAATGCCCGTCCATGCATATACAAAAGCGTCACCTACCACATCAAGTACCTACACGTGAATCACATAACAACACGCTTAAAGACGATATAAGAAGTAAGAAGATATGTCCTGGTGTGGGTAATTCAAAGTCACGGAACGGTGATGCTACTGTGGGAATCAGGTAAGAAATGCAAGAGTACACCGGATTCACTAATAATATGGAATGCTTTGTGTACAAAAAATAAATTCCGATGGCGTCAATTTTCGGTGCTTTTTAAAAACCAGGAAAAATACGTGAGCACGATTGGCATGCTCGCCGGATTTTCAAACTGGAACGTGGAGCGAACTGTGCGTTATTCAAAGCCAAATAATCTGCGCAAACGGCAAAAATGGTCCGAGAGATGGATCCTAGACTTCAATGAGCAAAAGTGTGCCGTCTTCCACCTACGTCTAATTAATTACCTAGGAGTTGACAGCATGAAGACGAATTACCTGACCAGCACCCAAATTCCCATTGAACCTTCACAGAAAGACCTCGGTGTTTGGATACAGAACAATCCGAAGCCACCATTGTTATGCGTGAAGGCTGCAAACAACGTTATGGGGTACTCCACGCTAGCAAACGGGTGCTTGTAGCTTTCGACAAAAATCTTCGGTGAAGCCAATGGCAACTTCGTTCGACTGCACCTAGAATATTATATACAGGAGTGGCAGCCATGACCCTTAAAAAGATAGTGCAATGTTCTGTAAAGAAAAGATTGGAATGTCTCAAAATATTCACTCTGTGTTACAAGAGTGATCGTATTCTAGCTTACAAGATAATACAGGGCTTTGAGCAAGGCTTGCACTTTTAGGACGTTTCAGTGGCACCTCTCGCCTCATCTTTGTGGACACACAGTAAGCTGTGCACGGAAATTTCCAGGCTAAACCTCCACTCGGAGTGCTTCACACAACGGGTAGTAGAACAATGGAATGATCTATCGAAATCAGCCGTGAAGGCGACGTCCCTACAGCTCTTCAAGAAACGCTTGGATAATTATATGTCTCCCGTTTCTTCTCGACGATCTGAACCCGTACTAATACCGCGTTAACTTCGGGCAGTTAGTTGTAAAAACAATACTACTTACATTTTGTGAATACTATTTTAATAGTAGCAATATTTGAGAGTACGTGCACAGAGTGCATGACGCACGGCATGTAAACAATAGGGTTTTCGAAGGCATTGCCTATTTCCCTGCCCACATAAACTGAAAACTAGATTTCCACAATGTTCATGGACTGAAATACACTCAAAAAGGAATTTGAATGACCGTCAAAAAACCAAGTACAACGACTTAGTCAGCAGCCTGGGTGTGACGTTTGCTTTTTCAATGGCCGAGACATAAAAAATTCCTCAGTACGGCAAAAGAAGAACAAAAGGTGGATGAGGGGTTCTCTTGGGAGTAGAATTACATTAAATTAAAACGAAATAGTGGCTTACCGCCGTTATGTTGGGCAGCATCTAAACCTTTGACACTGAAAGCAGGATTTGGAGGCGAAAGCTGACACGGTCGGACAATCGAAACAGGTCTCAAACCCTTTACCAGAAAAACAGTGTGGATTAAAGAATATTCCGTTTCGAAAAATCTGAACATTTTGTAAGGTCGACATCAATATGAACAAGAAATCAGAGGAAAATAAAAACAAATCTTGGTAATTTATTCATGTCATCGCAAATTGCTCGGTGACCTCAAATGGCAGTTTCGGACGCCTGAGTTAAGTGATTTGAGAGGCGTACGAAAACGCTTTTGTTTGCACATGCAGTTGGAGACGTTTTCGACGGACTCCTCGGTCTAAATCAAGAGTGCAGAGGGTAATAATTCTTGATTGCAATCCTCTAGATGCGACTTAAAAAATAGTACGCCAGGATGAAAAGCCCTAAATCACATAATATGAGATGCTTATAGTATGCACCAACCCGAATCAGGTACGTGCGAGATTAGGCAAGGACATTTTCACCTTTAGCCTAGTACAGCCCTGGAGCAAAGAGTTAAAAGGGCGAACTCATTTGAACACTGCATTGACTAAAAACGGTCGAATAAAATGCAGCAATACGTAAAGAATACTGACATAGGGGTTAAATAATTGCATACGGCAAACAAGTAGATGTCCGAAAGACGTAAAATAATAAACATCAAATTGTACTTAATTATTGAAAGAATTGTGCAAACAGATGATAGCGCCGTTTTATTAAGTGGGTGGGCATAATATGTGGCTTGTAAGTGATAGCTTGAAGCGTTTCGAGTTTGAACTTAAATGAATTCACACATTAGGAAAGAACAACAGCAGCGGACAGAGCTTTCAACGTTAAATCCACTCTGTGCCCATTAATTATAGCTTTCCCTGTGTGTAGGATTAGGCAGAACCACACAAGCTGGGCATGTTTGCTTCAGTGGAAAAATTGATGAGGATAAAGCAACAGTCCAGGACATGCAGGGTGAGATACCCTCTTTGCTGCCTGTAGGGCAGGAGGTTGAAAGTCGACCATCTGTTTTCAAAGAGCAGTAACCAAAGATTTTTGACTATTTTGTCGTCCGCCTCTGACGATCCAGGGTCTCCATGCCTGTATGGCGTATTTCAGATACTCTCGCCCGAAGGTTCGACATATATTGGAATAGCTGTCTTTGTCAAACCCTATAAAGGTTCGCCTAATGAGTTACGATACAAACATGACCAACTTGGCTGGTTTCGGGCACTTAACAGTTGATTTGAGTGACGATTTAACCCACAAACTCAAGTTTTTCTGAATGTCAACTGGTTGTAATGGTGTACGGTTAAGAAAGTAAATCCTAAAGCTGGAGACTGCAACTGCGGAATCGAAAAACGTTGCCCTTAAATTGAAGGGCACAATCCAGCGCATCGACCAGTTCTCGAGCCTGTTCAAGTTTGTTAGCAGGTAGTCTTTGGCCGCCGCATAGTGAACATTCTCCACTCTTACAAGGCGTAGTGGTGGTTGCGAACTTTCCATCGGAGGGTAGGCACCCAATAGCAAATGATGCCTAGCAAACGGTCAATAATCATTAAAAATTTTTGATTTAACTTACGGGAGTAGTGGGAGTAGGAAACTTCATAACGCACTCACTTGTAAGCTTGTGCATTCCATATTTTGTGAAACCTCCTTCAGCTCTAGAGGGATAAAATTCTTTAAAAGGAAAAGGATGCGATGCCCCTCCGCTTTTGAGAATATCAAGGTTCAAGCGAGGGTCAGTGTATACGGCAGTGCAGTAGTATGATTAGTGTCGATCTTGGTTCTCAGATATTCCTAATTTATAAGAGAACTGTAGAAAGTCGGCAACGTTGATGGCCGGGGACTTTTTAAAAATTGAATAAGTAGCGTACTAGTCCTTCCGTAAATACTTTATGCATTTTGCATTATATGGACCTGCTTTAACTAACCAGAATATTAAGACTTGATCATCTCAGAACGCCGCAGAGGAAGAGTAAAAAATCAGCAAAGACGCTGACAAACGAGTCCAGATGGCGATTTCACGTGCATTGAGCTGGCACCAGGACCATAAAAGTTAAATGGCACAGTTTAAGCAAATTACCCATCCTTTGGAATTTCCATATAACCATAACGCAATATCACTAGGAAAATAAAAATTCGGAACTTACCAACAGGCTTATTGTTGTTTTTAAAACCTAAACATAACTTAGATTTTGTCTTGAAAGCGATGTTGAATTATTTACTGAACATATTAAAGAACACTATCCACAGTAATAATGTTTTTGCTCTTATTATTTAACATATATGTATATATAAAGAGTTTGTACGATAGATTCGTTTTCAATTATAGCGATTTATTCATGTTTTTGAGTTTACTACTCACAAATGGTTCGATTTTGTGACAATATCCTGCTCATAGGGGGGCATTGCATTAAATTCTATCGGTTAACGCCCAGAGTGCAAGACGGAATGCGAACAGCCTGAAGCCGGGAACCCTAAAAAGTACTCAGTCAATAAGCACATCGACCTCCAGCCCCAGATACACTGTCTTGCGTAAAGCCAACCTGACTTGTGATACCGATCGCTGACTCTTACTGCTTGTAATTTACTGATGTTCTCACAATTTTTCCGATGACGGACGCACACAAGAAATAGAGCTCATCAGCAAATGCATGATACATGAGTTTCCTCGCTCTTTTATCCAATGAATTCACTCATTGGATTCACTGCACTTAAGTGCAGTAAGTAGCAATTAAATAATAATGGCAAAAGTAACATCTGAAAACTTACAGTGGACGGTCTGATGCAACGAATGATTTCTTCTAAGCTCAAAGTTGTTGCTTTCAGTGTTTTACTTTCTTCGCGGAGTTCACAAACAGTTTTAGAGCATGCTAGTAAATTCCGCAGGTGATCATCCAAAATCGGTCCAACTACAGCCATAAACTTTGACCGAAAGTGGTTGCGCATATCCTTTAAGCTCGAACATCCAGTATTTCCGTATAAAACTATGCAAGAAAAATAATGATAAGGACAAATTAATAACAACTTGAGGCCGGTTGAGATAACGGGACTGAGGTCGGCTCAATCGGAGAGACGGGCTCACAGGCTGCTCTTTTGTTAGGGGGCTCCATACCACCGTTCTCGTTTGAAGGCGGCTCAAGAACAGATGAACTATACCACGTTAGGGGAGAAGCAATGTCCATATGCGCCTACAACAAATGCAGTGAAAATAGTGGCCAGGCGGGCCTATACGCATACAAGGTCAATTCGAAAACCGTTTCATAAAAGTAAAGTTCAAGGCTAAATTTGACAGTCTTCCGACTAGGGATGCTCAGAATTTTCGCGAAATATTTATCATCGTCTTTATATTTGAAATAATTTTTGGATTACCTCTACTATTGCGGATATGTGACTAAAGGCTGGCTTAATGCAGAAGAGTAAGAGGGTTCATAGAAAGGTCAGCCATTAGGACAACTTTCGATTACCAACAATACTGCAAGGAGGTGATAAAAGAAACGTACAGGTGAAGGACGGAGAAAGGAAGCAGGGCAGTAACAGTAGCAGACAGAATACCACTTGAAAGCCTGGAAAAGCCGAGTGCAGAAAATAGGTTTTATGGGATGTTGAACAATAAATTCAATGACTGCAAACACATACAAACAAAAGTCAAATAATCGCACAAAAGGCATAAGCTGCTTTATTTTTGCTTTTGTTTGTTGCACAAGCAACAAAAAGACACGTGCGAACAAAGAAATGCCGAATTTTAAGAAGGCGGATTAATGGCAGAGAAACTAAAATGTTAGGAAAACTTGGGCATTTGTTTGTTAAGTCGATCGATGTTAATAACTACCTCCATCAATAATGACTGGCAAAAGTTTAATCGATAAACTTGCCAGCTTATTACAACCATCTGACGTATCTATTACCGCATCAATCAATTCGTCGGCCAAAATGCATGAAAACCCTTCATCTGACCGTTACAAAAGGGTGATATTGGAAAACCTTGCACGAAATGGGCAAAAGTAGAAAGTGGTGTTCCACAGGGTTCTTTTTTGGTCCCCCTACTCTTCCAAATCTACGTTAACGATTGTCTCAATGACCTAGATTTTGAAGCTGTCATGTTCGCAGATGACATAAAAATATGGACTGAAGTCAGCTGCGCTGATGGCACAAAAGGGTTACAGTCGAATATCAACAAACTTAGTGCCCGATCAGGCTAGGTGGCTGCTTAAGTTTAATGTATCCAAGTGCGTGATCCTACACATAAGCGCCGGTCGAAAAGTATCTCTGAAAAACCAGTACTTTATTAACGGCCCTGCATTAAAAGAGGTAGAAACACATAAAGATCTGGGCATGTGGACAACTGCATATTTGATGCCCTACGAACACTGTAAGAAAGCAGTACAGAAGGCAACATGTACACTGCATCAGAAGGCAGTTGACACATCGAACGAGTATCGAGCAACGAAGATGGTCGACGATTTTGAGACTTTACTGTACCAAGACAGATTGAAAAAGCTTGACTTATTTCCTCTTTCCTACAGGCGCTTACGGTGTAGCCTGCTCTGGACATTCGGGATTATCCGGGGCCATGATCCCTCCCTGAGATCGGATGATTTATTCTAGTGGTACGAGCTTGGAACTCGTAAACAAGTTAGACGATTACTTCTGACAGAATTTCTAAATTTAAAAGAAGGCTTGATGACATAATATTCGACAAAAGACGACTCTCACAACATGATGACTTAAAACCAGCCTTTTAAAATCTTTTTGTTTCCACTTTTTTTCCACAATGTTTTGCCTATAGCTGTGAACACGCATTTGAAGTTATGTTATGCTTTGACTCAAACATTTTTAAATGTACACCATTTTTTCTATTGACTGTACACAGGCAATGATAGTTTTACATTAATAGGGTCATCAAGGGCAATGCCTGTAACCCTTCAAAATACACAAAATATACAATATAAAAAATCCTCAAGCCTTGGAGATTGGAACAATGCAGTGCAAATTTTATCCGTAAGATTTATTTGCAGATTGATTTTGTGCAATATCGTGCAGACGCAGTTGTCGGTTTTGGTTTAGTTCCCTTCAATTTTATTAAGGTTAAGATAGGCGGACGTCTTTGAACTCCCTATTCGCTACAAATTAGCTAAAAAGTTAAACTTACGTAAGAGAAATTCAGGAAGAGGTTGTTTAAATGATTGCATGCGATAAAAACAGCTGTTGGCTGATCAAAGAGTCTATCTATCTTGTTTGCACAAATGAATCTCCTGCAAGCCCCACACTTAGCATGCCAACGGTCTTTTAATTACACACACTTCTCCGCGCCCCCTCTATTCTCCCCCTTTTTCTAGAATAACCCCACCTAATCCTCACCGCCATCATACCCAAAATCTCTTAATAACATCTTATGTTCACACTCTTCACATGTAGGAAAATACGAACATAATAGCTCACAGGTACACCGTTTCCATATAAATAATCAAGTATTTAAAGACAAACACTAGCAAAAACGTTTAATTTGCAAAGCGATGTGGGAAAATTATATCCGTCATTGATTTGGACTTAGTTTAGATGTTCAATAGAATTTCATAAAGCCTTCTTTTAAACATTTAAACGCCTTCAGCCAAACAAACCGAAGTAGGTAGTTTGTTCCATTCTTCATCACTCGATGTGAAATAATGTTGGCCCGTACTTCAAGGTTGACTTCGTTTTTCTTCAGTTTGTACTAGTGAAATCGAAGATTCATAGTTTTTTGTCGATTCAGACAATGTAGCACAGTAAATTTCACTGAGGAGCCTCAGCGAACATGACTGACTCGCTGGTCAGACAATCATGTCAGTCGTTTCCTTATAAAAGAAATAGAACGGAACCCAAAACGATCCCCTGTGGAACCTCACTCTAAATGGCTTCCCACTCTAATTTGGTGTCACCAATGCAAAAATGGGTAGCGTCTCCCTGTGAGAAAGCCGGACAAATATTCGAGTAGGTTACCAGTCACACTCATTTGATGCAGCTTATCTATCAGTCACCTGTGTTGAGCACCGACTGTTTACAAGCAAACGACACACGTAAAAGAATTCGAGTGAAGCCCTAGGTAGTTGACCACATAATTCATACCACGGTCATCGCTTCAAGGCGTTTTGAACAGGTGGAAAAAAGAAAACTTTCAATTAATTAGTTGATCACTTTTGGATTTTAAATGGGGGTCTTACAATTTTGTGATGCTGTACAGCGTGATTCTTATCATCCACCTGTTATATTTGTTAACTCAGCACTCAAAAGTGTTACTAATTGTTGAATTATCCTAGGTTAACTTGCACGTCAGCACAATTTCACAAGGCGTCAACTTTACCGGATCAGTAGTTTGGGGGTTGAATGTTTACGGTCAGTCTGTCGATTTATTTTATTTTATTTTATTTATTTATTGCCAGTTTACA
>WEDG01001040.1:0-125567 GCA_017591395.1 Schistocephalus solidus
TTTTACACAAGCAGTACATAAATTATCTACTCCGCCTTTTTTGCAAATTAATGAAATCCCTCGAACGTCTGCTAGTGGAAGTTTTTGGAAGTATTTGTTATAACGAGTGACTCGATATAAATTTCACAATCAGTTAGACAGAACACGGATAATAAACAAGCCTGTTATGTAGATACTCATCAGAAACCCTGACGAGCAGTTAGAGACTGGATTAAACTGGCAGGTTGCGTAGGCCAAGCCAAGATTTCTGGCTGGTTGCTCTATTTGGAGAACTGTCCTGGTCGAACAATAGTCCTCAGAAACCGTTGTGTAGGCCAAGCCAAGATTTCCGGCAGAGTGCTCGATTTGGAGAAATATCCTGGTCAAAAAATGAGGGTGTCGAAGGTGTAGTGTAGACAAGGGTCAAAACTGCTAAGAACCTAGGTGAACAAAATAGACTAAAGCTAAGTGGGGGATTGTGTCTAAACTACAAACGGCAAAAGGACGGTAACAATGACAGAGGATTATTAGAATTCAGACTCAAGAAAAACGCAGCTTTTAGATAGCAAGTGTTGCTGAGGATTGTAATGAACTCTGAACTACATCCAGGAAGCTACGCATCAAGGACGATGAGCAGAGTCAGGAGTTCAATTGAATGGCGTTCGGTAGAATGTAATCGAGAAATAAAGATCGATCGTTGCAATTGACTGCAAGTAATTGAGACAGATCAGTACAATCAAGAGAGCAGTGGTGACATGCAGCAGCGAAAACAGAAGACGTCCAACATGCGGGTTGAAGCTGGCTGTTGTGTTTTATTTAGCATATTTAAACAAGCGTACATAAAGATTCAGGCGAACAATAAAGACACAAACATGTAAATTGCACAAATACCTACACAACTTCAACACCAGAGCATTCGTTGTACAAATAAACCACTCGATAAAAAAAATGCGAAAAAATTAAACGACAAATTCCTTAAGATTTACAGGAAAATCGATGTGTCTACCAGAACGAGAGGAAATGAGTTGTGGTGAAAAAGGAGTAGCAAAATGTGTGGGTGGGGTGGTCAAATGTGACGGTTGAGTGGATGGGCCCGAAACAGGTGGAATGGCTGGTGACGGTGCAGAGGAATTGGATTTAACAACGGGCGGTGGGATGCTCTCAAGGTAGGCTGGCTTGAGTCTGTCGATGGAGACTGTGTCAGTCTTGTCAGCCTTCTAAAGGACGTAGTACTTGTCCATCCATTGAAGCACCTTATAAGGGGAACAAAGAGGCTTGCGAACTGCGTCATGCCGGATGAAGACGAATGGAGCCGATTTAAGGTCGACTTGCACAAAAACGCATTTGGGTGTCAAGCGAGTGGGAGTTGCACATAGTTTAGCCATGTGTTGTTTCAATTGTTGGATGAAAGAATTCGACATGCTGGTGTTTAAAGTGGAAGACTGCTAAAATTCGCCAAGAGGACGGAGAGGTGTACCGTTAACAAGTTTGGCCGTAGTGCATTGAATGTCCTCCTTGACAGCTGATCGAATACCCAAAAGTACGAGGGGTAAATTGTCCCTCCACGCAGTTTTGTCTGTGTGAAACATCAGTGCTGACTTCAGTTGACGATGCAGGCGTTCCACAAGGCCGTTCGAAGCAGGGTGATATGCCGTTGTCGTGATGTGCTTACACCTGAGCAGTTTAGTGAACTCGCGGAAGAGAATAGATTGAAATTGGCTTCCGCGGTAAGTGGTAATGGTGGCTGGCACACCACAATTGGCAATCCAGTGGTGCAGGAAGTCCATCGCAATATTTCCTGCCGAGGTATCTGATATCGGAATTGCAATTTGCCATCATGGGAAACGGTCGACTGCTGGAAAATACGTGTATGCCCACGTGAAGGTGGTAACGGTCCCACTATGCTTAAGTGAACGTGATGGAATCGAACGCCTGGAACGGTAAATGTGCTTGGTGGGGAACAGGAATGGGGATGCACTTTGTTTTTCTGGCACGTTAAACATTGCCTAGTCCAAAGGGCGATGTAGGAGTTCATCTTCGGCCAGACAAAGCGATCAGCAATTAGTTTGCGACCGGCGCGGATGCCGGGATGCGACAGAGAGTGAAATGGTCAAACATTACCTTACGGTATGATAATGGAACAACAGTTCGGCGAGTGCCTGTGGACCGGTCGCATGCAATCGTACCTGGTGATGCTGTAAGTGGTGCATCTCGAAGCTGCAGAGTACTAGATGTTCGCAGGTCAGCAACGGACGCGTCTTTTAGTTGGAGGTCTGCAAGCTTCACCAGGTCACAGTTGGATGACGAGGTGGTGATTTCCGGTCTGGATAATGCATCAGCAACGACATTGTGGCTGCCTCGGACGAAGCGGATATCAGCAGTACACTTTGAAATATAGTCGAGGTGACGCACTTCTCTGGATGAGTACCTATCTGGTTTGGCCTTGAGGGCATAAGTAATAGGTTAGTTGTCCGTATGAATCCGAAAAATCTCTTCCCTCTAAAAGGTAGTGAAAACGGCGAATAGCCGGGTATATAGCAAGGAGCTCGCGAGAGAAAGTGCTGCAGCAAGTCTGTGCCGGTTGAAGTTTCTGTGAAAAGAAAGCCAATAGCTGTTGTGTTTTATTAAACACATTAAAACAAGTGTACATAAAGATTCTGGTGAACTCGAAACATACAAACATGTACATTGTACAAATACCTACAAAGGCAAATAGATGAAAGATTCAATTAATTAATTAAATAATTTGAACAAATACATGTCTGTGGACAGTTAATTTCAGTGCAAAGACTCGGTAAAAATTGGTCTTCCTGCTGCTAAAAATTTAAACCACGCGGCACCCGTTCAGTTCATGGAAAATCCCAAACAACGACTGCTGTATGGGAAGTCCGTTGTTATAATTGATGACATGTTTGCATACAGACACTTCAAAAATAGGCTTATCTAGAGAGTGATCGTGAAAAGTGGTCATATGAACACCTGAGCTTTTGGAAGTACTTTATAAAAAAAATTAGGTTTTAAAGTTCGCCGGCAGTGCGGGTAATACGGATGGAATAGGCATTGGCAAATTATGTTAGGAAACTTAGGTGCCACGTGCCATCACGTAAAATTAGGACATTACTTTAATACTCGAAGGATTAATTACTGCTTCGGCACAAGTGCGTGATCCTACATCTAAGCGCCGGTCGAAAAGTATCTCTGAGACACCAGTACTTTATTAATGGCACTGCATTAAAAGAGGTCGAAACATACAAAGATCTGGGCATGTGGACAACTGTGAATTTGATGCCCTCAGAACACTGTAAGAAAGCAGTCCAGAAGGCAACATGTACACTACATTGGATCAGACGTGCGTTTAAAATATTCCCCCCTGATTCGGAAAAGTCTATGGCATTTTGTTGAGGACCGCATTTTGAATTGGGTGCCGGCTTGGATGCGGTGAGGATGAGAAGATGTTGATTTTCACTCGAACGGGTGCGGCGGAGGCAGCGAGATGGTTTGGAGGTCTTGGATTCCACCCTGAGATCGGAGGATTTCTTCGACTTTGCCTGCACAACTCATCTGCGTGGTCATCCTTACAAGGTTAATAGCGAACGCACGCGATTGAACCTCAGAAAGTTTTCTTTCAGCCAACGAGTGGTTCGACCTTGGAACTCGTTACCAAGTGAGATGGTTACCTCTGAAAGCATTATTGATTTTAAAAGAAGGCTCGATTGCATTGTATTTGACAAAAGACGACTGTCACAGCCTGATTTCTTAAAACCAGCCTTTTAAAATCTTTCGGGCTCTACTTTATTTCCACAATGTTTCGCTTATGGCTGTGAAAACGCATTTGAAGTTATGTTATGCTTTGACTCAAACATTTTAAAATGTACAACATTTTATATTGACTGTACACATGCAATGATAACCAAACATTAATAGGGTCATCAAGGGCAATGCCTGTTACCCTTCAAAATATACATAAATATATATATATATATTTTAATGCAAACACGACCTAATATTTTGCAGAGAACGTTTCCTTATAGCAGAGTGTATCCTATATATATCCTTCGATTTTAACTCCTTAAATCAATTGACGAGTATTTTAATTGTCCAAATGCAAAATAAAATTATATATTTGCTTTCGAAATCTATTAATATTCATTAAATTTTACATTTCACTGCATAAGGCATCCCAAAGGTTTTGACAGTCCTCCAAAATTGAACATATTTAAGCTGTGTAATTATTAACAGTAAAACCCAATTACTTAAATGCGAAGACAAAATTAGCCTCTCATTCATAGTATATCACTTCATCCATCTGCCGTCGTTTAAATAACCTTGAAGGATTGCGAGTTAATCAAATTGTTGGTGTTTCGGTTTATTTTTATTTTGGCCTATTGGCATTAGTATCCGAGGTAATTTTGCTACCGTTGTAGGTACTTTCGCCTTTAAATATCAACGATCTCATGCCATGCACGTCTTTGCTTTGAAATTATTTATTTTTGAAATGTTGTGTGGTATATAACTGTCCTTTGTTGCTTATCTGGAAGGTTTAAATTCGGCTGTTCCATGTATAGGAGAAAGCACATGTGCGTACTTGTTCTGTCTGGTGACTTGCGCGATCAGTGCAGGAAATCTCGCAAGATTTTTCCATCTTTTTAAGCTGTCCGTGGAATAATACTGTTGGACACTAATAGCGAAGCCAAGCAACTACGGAAGAACCGGAGCGAAAATCCAGCGTTAAACAGCAAGCGGCACTTTGACTGGCTATTTGAATCTGTTTCCACCGCGTCAGAACAACAACAAATTTCTGGCAACTTGATATCAAAATGTCATTAGAGGTCCGACCAGTTATTCGAGATTTAGTGCAACTATAAAGGCCCCTGGCATCAATTCGGTGAAGTTTTTGGGTAGTTGAGCTTGTCCGAAACCTGGTTATGCGATTAAAAGACCTATTTTGTCCCCCTCCCCATCATCTTAAAGGCAAACTCTATTAGTAAGGAGACCAGGTTTGTGCTGTATTTACGTTTCTTAGACGACTGTCCCGTTTTTAAAAGCTTTTGATGCTTTGCCGTACATTTTGCCCTGAGTATCTTGTTTTATTATTCGAGTATATTTTTTTCATAGTTTCGTTTGAGTTAACACCAATTTGCGGTTATTTTGTTGCTAAAATCTTGGGTTTGTCATATGCTGATTTCATTTTATTATACATTCTGGACACTTGCTGGTTGTCAAATCACTAGGGTTCTGGGTATGTCGCGAGCGGAAGAATACATCCCGACTCCAATTGCTCAATGTCTTACTCAGCCTCCGGAATTGAATAAGAAACAGATGCCTCGGATAATAAATTATCTGTCTGATGAGGATGACGACGACGATGATGATGACGACGAAGACTCTAAACCCTTGGTAAGTATGTCAGCCGCGGACTGACACAGCTTCTGCCGCTTTTTTCGCCTTTTGCAAGTACTTGCTCTTAAATAATTAAAAAGTATCTTTTCACCAGTTCTGATTAGTCACTGATATTAGCCGCTGTTCACGATACCTAGACTATTTCCTGTTTTCGTATGCAAATGACCTCAACGCTTGTATAAGTGATTTGTTCTATCTTGCAGGCCGAATTACGACTGGATTTCGCTCAGTTTCCCGCTCTCGACTATTCATCTCAGCAGCTATCGAGCGTAGACGCTTGCAGCCCACCCAATTCCGACGATGAGGACCCTGCTCTCGCCGACTACCTACAGTATCCCTCCCTACTTAGTGCAACCATTCCCCATGTGAGCGGTCGTTACCTTTCTGTTCTATTAATAATTTTCTTCTTCAAGTTTCAGTGATAACTACCACCATATTCGGCAGGCATTTATTCTAGCTATGATTGCCTGTGCGTCTTTCAGTAGACCGACCAGAGTATCCTCCTCCTCCTCTTCATCCTTATCCTCGTTCTCTGGAATATCAGGTAGCAAGGAGGATGGGGGAGGGTGCATTGTGTTGTGATGGTTGCTGGAGGTGTTGTGGATCTCAGTTGTGGCTCACTGTGTCGTGTGGGGAGGAGGAATGGCGTATTGCTGAGATCCGGTTATGCATTAACGGTTGTTGTTTTTAAGTTGGGTGCCAGTCAATGCACCGTGTTCAAAGACCCTTGTAGTGTAAATCTAGGTCGAAATGGCCTTTGGTGCTGTCCGCATTGGAGTATCAAGCTTCTAAGAACTCCCATGTTTGTTTAGTATTGACCATGGCGACCACTTCAATGCCATCCCAATTTACACCGTCGGCAAAACCAAGAGCGTGCACAAACACGAGAGATAAGAGGGTCACCTGGCGGATAGCATGCTTGTGTTTTTTATACGAGTCCCAAGTCGTCGACCCGTTGGTGGCCGACCCTAATACGTCCTTAAATTATCAAAATGTCAGGTATCACGTACGTAGTTGGATGTATGGTATCGACGACCACGAACGGTCCTTCCCATGGATGGAAACATTTTGTGGACTGTCATAGGGGTGTTACTTGTCTGAAACGCCAAACCGGAACTCCTGGTTTGTAGGGGTGCCGTGTACTTGTCTATCGAAATAGGTTTTCTGCCTCTCAGTGGCCGATTCTAAATGTTGGTGTGTGAGATTTTGGGTTGAACGTAAAAAGGTTTTGTAGCTGCTATGCGTAACTGTTTGACAATAATCTTTTGATGCGGGATAAAGGGAAACGAAAATCAGCAGGGAGTCTTAAGTGACGTCTCGTCAACAGAGAGAAGGGTGAATAGCCGGTTAATATATGGATATTGGCCCGGTATGCTTTCATTATACACGACACTTAGCATATGAGATGCGGTAAGTGACGTCAGTTTTCCGTTCTTTGGGTATAGGGTCCTTTACCCGGGATAATTCGCATAAGGAGGACGCCGGCTAATGATATATGCAGATGTCACACCGGTTTACTTGTCGGGCGATTACTTCGTCATGTTACCCTGGATGTCCACTGACTAGCGACCAACTTAAAAACAACAGCTGCCAATGCATGCCTGGACATGTAAGCTCTCGCCGACACCATTTCCTCCTGGTTCCATGACAGTGGGAGCTACAACTGCGACCCACAACACCTCTCATCACCTCCGGCACCCATCACTATGCACCGTCTCTTAGCAAACTGGTCTGTCTATCCCCCTGTCTGCGTCCTCAACCACCTGTATGACAATCTTGCCCTCATTATTCATTGCTCCTGATGACGGGTTGGCATAACCAGCTTAAAAATTTACGTGATAAACTCTCTTTTCTGACTAGCTTTCTCGTTTCATTATATCACCTCGGAACACATAATAATTCAGTTATTCAACATTTTGTTACGTTTCAGATATCCTTTTTAACGCCCTTCTTTCTGCTTTTAGGCATTCTCTAGTAAAGATTTCCAGCGACTAGTTAAGAAGCAGTCCCCTACATACTCGGAAAAACTCAGGTATACAGGTTGCCACCCTACCATTTAGTTTTTTTTTGAGTTTTTAATTTTAAGACTGTTCTCTCATGTGGGGTTCATATTTCAGAACATAACTGAGTCTTTACAAAACCGCAACCAATAATTTCAGTTTCGTAGGTCAAAAAAAGAATAAGAGAAATGCAAGCAACGTGATTGAAATTAATATTGCTGTATTTTTTGGTCCCCATTTGTGGATTTATTAGCGAATAGTCGCAAGTCAACGTATTTGTACGCAGCATCATTTTACGACTATGGAATGCTACGAAGCAGTCCATCCGCGGTTGCTCGTTAAGGATCTCGAGTCGGAGAATGACCTCCCCTTGTAATTTTGGCAGCACACGTCCCTGAAAGTGGAAAACCCTGTGCATGTGGTTCATCTGACTTACAGGCACAGTATGAACGTGAACTTGAAACCAAATTAATGCTTTACTATCAGGACCATGTGCCTTTCGATTATTCTGTTCATGTGCAAGGCATTTAATGCGCCACTTTTAGGTTGAAACATGACACTCCTAAACGGCTATAACTATTTCCGCGCAAATTTCAGCTAGATATTACTTGCAAAATAGTGTCATTTTATTGTTGCACCATTACCACTTCCTAGGTTGACTGTTGATCATAGTTGTTGTCACCACCACCACCACTGGCGGTGCCAATCCGCCTCTTCGTTATGATTCTGTTTAGGGTTCCACAGCTGCAGTGAATCTAGTTCCCATGTTAACTTGACAATTGCACGGCCCCTTGCCACACAAATGCGTGCTAATTATGAAATTAACACTATTACTCCCTTCCTTAGGATCCCCAATTCCTACGTAGTATTTTTTCACGAAATTCTCTCCTCTGGTGAGCTACCAACACAGGGTCTTTCCTTCGGCAACCTCTCCAAGATGATCACAGATCGGTGGAATCAGTTGCCCTCCAGAGAACGTCTGGTGAGATCACCACCGCCTTGACAAGGCATTCAGTTTTTTTACTTTATTTTCCTTTTGGCGAAGTGAGCAGTTCCTTTCCTTTTCGCTTAAGTAGTTGCGGAGTCTGTTCACTTATTAAAATGCAAAACCATTATTCCAGAGCGTGCGTATTATCAATTAGGAATGCAGTTCGATACCCACTTTGGTCTCTGCGGCTTCGATGGACTGACCGACTGGTTCGGTTAACTGAAATACTAAAACTTCATTTCTCGATTAGGAGGGGCAAGTTCGATTGGGTTGTACTACGTATTATCGTTTCAGTCACGACAGCATCCCGGCTTTTTAATGTGTTTCTTTCCGGCCGTCTGCAAAACACTGGGTAAGAAAAAATGACAAGTTAATTTGACCAATTTGCGAAGAACTTGGCGGCCTTGGTTGGATTCGCACCCCTGACAGCAACAGAATACTTTAATGCACCCAACGCTCTAATCACTTGAGCTAAGAGGCTCCACCAGGAGCCGTGAGTTTAGGCACATTTGATTCAACCTACCCGCCCATCCTACCAATTCTAATACCAAGGTCGTCAAATAAAGTATTCAAATCTGCCAAAACCTCCATTATGTTAAGCAGTATTAATTTTGCACACTGATTTTCGATGCTCTTATTCATCCGCATATATTTTTTGAAAAACATTCGCAAAAATATTCGTGTACTCAGTTCTTAGCAAATTACGTCTTCAGTTTTTTTATTTGATATAAAAACCCCATAGTGCACTCATAAAGTTTTAACATGAATGCCGACCATGTTGTATGCTTCCAAAGCAGCATGTATCAATGGACAAACACGATACCGTATAAGTGGACGTTTCACGGTCTTGCTACACCGATGAATACACTGTCTTTACATGTAAACTTAAAAGAAAATGTAACTTGTTACCAAATAAGTATAAAAGACATATTTTTTATATTTTCTATAAAATTTAGTTAAAATTCTAGGGGCACATAAAATAAGTGCGAAAAATTAATACTACTTAAACTACTACTTAATCAGTGCGAAAAATTAATACTACTTAAACAAGCGTAGTTCTTGCAGCCCTCTTGATAGAAGCTCATTCAACAATCGGCTGAATAAAGAAGGATGCTACTACGCGCTTGAGGGAACAAAGAAGGGTTGGGCGTCGAATTTTGGAAGGCTCTCGATCCCGACAGGATTATAATTATAATGCGAGCAGGCTCCATCAGTTTCGAACTTTTATCGCCTGCTCTATGAGAGTCGCTACTTCGCGTGATAGTTTTAACTGTCCCATCTAATCGGATTTACCCTTATGTTCCGGGGTTAGTAGAAGGAACCTTCTCGCGGCATCTAGCTTGAATTGTCTGATCCATTTGTGCTGATGCAGTCACCGTGATGTTACTGGATGAGGTGCAAGAACTCCCTCAGCCGTCTCACGAGCCGCGGACCTCAACTGCAACTACCATCAGCTTCAACTCGAGTCGCAGGACCAGACCGAGTGTCTGTGTTCAGTTCTTTGTCTGCATTGGACTGTCGTAATTTTGTGAAAATTCATCTTGCACAAGAAAATTTCGGAGTGGATGAGCGGTAAACTGTAAGGCCGGAGACCACGTGAATGTTGTCTGACATCTGCAAATGGTCGGTTTTTACATCACGCTGTAATCATGTCGCCAACTGTGAAATCGTGAACTGCCTAGAATTTGCTGGTGGCCGCACGACTCGTTGCAGTTGCTCAATTGTAATACTGTCGTATGGATGCCCTAACCTTGGATTTGAGTGAAATCGGATGCATCCTTTCACCTCGCAGACACTGCGTTTTGGAGTTCTCCAAGTCAATAGCGCCGTCTGATGACATTTTCCTAACAGGAACTCTCATGCCGTTTGAAAACCCGCCCTACGTATTCGAAGCGGATAGGCGCTCACCGAATGGTTACGGGATTCACTCGCCCCGCTCTGTCTTGGGGCTCAATTTCGAGCCACACCGCGTTTAGTATAGGCCATATAACATTACCAACGAAACCAGGGACACTGGAGTGGTCATTTCTGGCTTATTAACCGTCATCAGCCAGCCAGGTCATACCCCACCCGAGGTTCGAATACGCAACCTGTTTATCAGAAGTCCAACGCTCTAACCATTGAGCTGCGGGATCGTAGTCTGGCCGGTTTAGATCGGAGATAATGCACATTGGTGGTAGGCGGTAACCGATCGGTTACGGGACTCACTCGTCCCGTTCTACCTTGGGGCTCACTCTCAAACCCCTTCAACAGCCGCGCAGCGGTTAGAAGTATAGACGGGTTCGAGCCTTGGGTGGCGCAACACCTGGCGTTGGGTATGATTGGCTGATGACGGCTAAAAAGCCAGCAATGACCATTCCAGTCTCTCTCTCTGGTCTTTGTCGCTAACGTCCTACCAACGATACACCTCTTTGGAAACGTCTCAGAATTCGCTTCCTTCGCAATCAACTGTTACCTGCTGCATTTCTGTCATCGCGAGCAAAAGACTGCCGTCATGATGCGGACAGATATCGCTTCTGCGTGGACACTTGAGGGCTGTGTTTGACAAAATTGGGTAGGCCAGCCATTTTGATCGCCAGGTGCTGCCGGTTTGGGATCCATCTGAGAGATAATAATCTCAGAACAAGCAGTCCATCACTTGCTAGTGTTGCAGATTGCCATTTACCCTCAGGGTTTTCATCCTGTTAGCTTAGTTTTAAGTTACTAACCTAGATTTATGAGCAGTTTTGCAGTGTTGGCTGGGAGGCGGCGAAACCTAGACTGCGTCTCTCTGTGGATCCGGCAGGCTTCGTTAGCCAGCTAGTAGGGGATTGGGATAGGGGTCGGCAGGGTGAAGGTAAGGGTTTGTTTCAAGAACGATTTTTTGCTGTGGCCTTCTACCCTGTCAAAAAACCCTATTTTTCCTCAGCGCTCTAGCCCCACTCCATCTTTCCCGAGAACGTTTTCCCTGTTGTCGGCGCCACCTCTCTGTCTCAGGACTTTACGAACGTATGTTAGACAAATCCTTCTCCTCCAACTTCTCACAGCTTTGTGGTAGATTACGAGTTCACCTAAAGCTATGAGTTTCGGTTCTACATGAGATATACGTAGCAGGAAAGTGTGTCTGCATGTGCCGATTGGTCTGGTAAAAGAAGTTTTGGCGTTTGTCACCTGGAAGCAACCAGTCAGCAGCTTACATAGTCTTTCTCCTTCCTGTTTGACACCACGGGTCCCAGATGGATCGGCTTAAGGGACCCGTTGCCGCGTGTTGGCAGCTCACTTCAGAACAGTTAGTCGCGCCTACCACGAAACAGGCGATTTTTGAATTATCTTCCATAGGAGCGTCGTAGGCTGTGTCCGTGTGAGGGGTACTTCAAACTGAAAGCAAGAGAAGCTTTCTAACGAGTTCTTAGTCACTGTGGGGCGTACGGGTGATCGCCTGGAAATAGTCAGGTATGAGCATCGTGTGCCTTTCGTCCAATTGTCGCACTTCGACGAGTCAAGTGCCTACGCCTTTTGCCTGTGTCTGGACAGTCGCCTCCGCAGTCTTCCCAATTCGGACATTGCATGTGAAAGCCAGTGTAGTCGCATGCGTCCAGTCATGTACGCATTGATTTGCCATGCCGCCCTCTACCCTCCTAAGTGCAGGCTGTGATCAGGTGGTGTGTGACACGGAGAGAGTGAAATAGACGGCTCAGCGCATTTTCCTCACTATGAAACAATCTGACGCGCTTGAAGCTATCACGGTGCACCTAAAGCCGTGACTTGATAGGCTGCCAACTGACGGGGATAACTTGGACCGCGCGGTTAGCCTAGTAGGTGTTTGTGCGGAGTGGCTGACTGGTGCAGTGAGCGTCAGGTTGCAATGGCTCCTTCTTAATGTGGTCTTTATGGCACTCCCACTCAGCTGGGATTCGAGCTGTTCCCCTTTTGCTGTTGTGTTCATGTTTGTGGTGGATCACTGTGCGTGGGCCTGCGCCCTCTCTCGCCTACGGTCTTCTTGCCTCTGTCTCGACACTGGGTTCAGGTGGTGGAGTGGAACATAGAGTGAGGTAGATGCATTTCAAGTCTGCTCTCACTATAACCCAGGGTAAGTCACCGTACCACCCTGTTCCGAGCATACGGTTAACATGGTCGAAACCGACGGTCGAACTGTCGTGGGACGCAGGCCCAGGCTGTGTGAGCTGGGATCCGATTTGTGTTTTCAACCAAAATCTCTCACTGATAGATAAGTATGATCCTGGGCTCCTTTTCAGTGTAGCTCCTCTGCTACATGTGTCACCTGAGCCCGAGACTCTAATAGTGCGCTAAACACCGTGGCGTGGAAGGTCACCTGCTGAAAATTACACTCATACCTCGCGGTCAGCCGAATGTGTGTTTTTACGGAGTGGCCGACTGATAGACTGAGTCAGACTGCACTGGCTCCCTCTTAACGTGACCTCACATGTAAGATGTGACTCACTCAACCCTTTTTGTGAAATCCCGGTGTTTGTGTTTGGGAGCCAGATCGTGTGCACTGTACGCGTAAATGAAGTCATTCGATAAATCAGCAGCTGCTCCGCGGTCAGTTCAGTATGTGTTCGTGTGGATTGGTGGGCTGAAACTTGGGCTGCAATGGTTCCTTCTTAATGTGACCTCTATGGCACTCATACTGCATGAAATCCGAACCAAGTGTGGTGCTAGCCACCTGCGCTTGACTCCGTCTCGGGTTTTTTGACTCTTTATTGACACCGGACACAGACAGGTGAAGAAAGAGAGAGGGTGCGGTAGCTCCAGTGCAAGTCATCGTCCCTACATCACCATGCTGTGGAGCAGACGATGGATCTAGTCGAAGTCGACGGTTGAACTTTCACATCTATTCTTATTTCTGATCCCATGTGATTCTCCGGTTTATAATTGCCTGAATATAGGCCAAGCTAAATCGACATGCGGTTGCCTGAATCGGCCGTTAAGACTTCCCCCGCGTGACTAGTCATCGTTTTCCTGCCCTCCTACAATAATTGAATTATCATGTTTTGCGGAAGTTCGCAATAATTATGGTCTACCGCATGAAACGTTAGCGTATCTGCCTGCGCTTTCGAAGACGACGATGAACCGCAAAAGGCGGGTCACTTTTTTCACTCCCGCATGCCATCCGTGTTCGCTCGTAACTGGTCGTGTCACCTGATCTGAGAGTGCAGTGCGTGATAGGCGGAGGCGGGCCGATATACCAGTCTGTGAAGTCGCTATGAAAGACCCTTGTCTCAAGCGCCTCTTCAAGTCACTTGTGACTTGACTGTGGTAGGTAAACTTTCCAAAAGTATTTAATGAAAGCTTTCTAACCTGCTTACCATACTATTGATGAACCGCTTCCACCATCGGACCTAGTGCATAGTGCCTCATGCCTGGTGTTTGCTAAAAGGCACCTCAGACGGAACTGGTCGCTTCCAGTTCTTTCTTTACCGAAGGACTCGAACAAGTTTCGTAACGAACCGAGTTTTACACTGCTCCCATACTTGGATCTTGCTGCGGTTTACTTAGTATGAAGAGGCCCATGATTTAGTTTTCGTGAAGAAGGTGACACGATCACTGGAACAAGAGTTGTATTAGCCTGACGTTTCGGACGTTGGATTCGAGTGAGAATCCAAAACCTCGGGATAATAAAGCTCTTGTTCCAGTGATCGTTTCTCCTTCTTCACGAGCACTTGCTGGAACTCATCTCTTCGCTTCTATTAGATTCAGTTTTCGCCGTCAGCACTATAGAGGGAGGATAATAGTGCAGTTTTTCACAAGCTTGATTCAAGAAATCTGCGGACCCCGTATCTGGTTAGAGGGGCCCCATAGGGACTCCATGCAGTATACTCACGTCGCAGGCTTTTGTTGCAGCATATAGAAGGAATCGATTGATCACCGAATATGTCTGAGGCGTTGGAACCCTGGTAGGCAACCGGCGTTGGAGAAAGTTAACAAACAGTAGCGAAGATGCCGCTTTATACTTTCGGCGTGTCCATTTTTACAATCTCGCACCCCCGTTCGTTGTCAGTTGAATGGGAAATGTACAAAAACCATTCCACTTTAAGCCATGCCTAATAAAAGATTCTGAGGTTTGCCAGAGTTTAAACCAATAAGCATTCGCTAGATTCGGTTATCTTGTCGTTATCGGCTGTCCTCGGGTTCACCTGACCTTGAGAATCATGATTACCCTGTTCTGGATCCTCTAAAGTAGGTATGCCTTCATTGTCGTAGGTCAGTATTGTGCCGCGCCTCAAAGTACTCAAATGGTGACGGTCGTTCCAGTTGGTTGTTAGTTACAAGAGAATCCTTGCAGTCGTCGCACCTTGGATATGTTTTCGTAGTGATATCTATCTCTACGTCTCCTATCGTGCTGATCTATCGGGGCTTGGACGGCCACCGCCCGCAGAAGGTCATTTCATATTCTTGGTCCAGAAAGGCTCTCCAATTAGAGTCCCTTAGTGTAGGAGCGGCCACCTCCCCCCCTTTGTCATGCTTCCTAACCTTCGTACCTGTCTTCGTCACCCTCTACCACTACCCGTGCGATCGAGGTCCATCTAGATTGCGGCGACGCAAGTTCACTTTCCGCCGCCGGCAATGGGTACTGGCTACCCTACCGTCGTGCGCGCTTAACTCTCCGCCCCTGGCCTGCCGCATTTCCACAATAAATGCCACCTACTGCACTTGGAAGTGCAAATGTCACAACAGAGACTAGGGCTAGTCTTCAGTTATTCACACCCGAAATATTCCTGTTTTAAACTGAATTTTGTACGCGAAGGGGGGGAGGATGCAGCATCAGAAATCGCCACGAGCACTGTGCCTGTAATTAACTTACTTATTTTGAGTTAATCTACGCTTGGCTATTGTTCACATGTTTGCGTTTTTTTTTGCAAGTTGGAGAGGGGGCCAAGCCTCACAGAAGGGGAGCAGCTGAAGCTTCGCCCTTCCCAGTTGCCCAAAGTTTTCTTTAACTTTTTTTATTTTTTTCCTCTTTTTTTGAAAAATTTCTTTTTAAAATGCAGAAATACAGGGAGAAGGCTTCAAACACCAAGCAGTCCTACTCGCGACACCTGGCAGCCTACAGAGCCAAGCTTTTGGCACTGGTAAGCTATGAAGCAAACCTCCTTTGCAATTTTTCCGGCTGTCATCTAGACATTTATGCCGTGTTATTCCATAAGACGAAGAACGTTTACGTTAGGAAACTGTCTGGTTTTAGAAAAAAATATCCTAACAACTTCTCTGCCATTTTCTTCCAGAATTCATTGGGTACTGGCGTCCACCGATCTCGTCTGAGTACGGTTTTTAATATTTTGCCATGGCATGCTAGTCTATATTCGTCGCAGGCCATTCCGTGACCATGAGAAGTCGTTGATCGATCCGTTTTATCGGCAAATACAAATAAGACTGAAGTTATCCAGGATTTGAGTCTGACTGGTTGGCAATGGCAACCGATCATCCCAGGCTTCCTCGTTTATGCAACAAGCCTATGATGCTTCGGGAAGGTGCGCTGTTTTCGGCATATTTAATCCCTTTTCAGCTTGTTTGACTGAACTCTCTGCCAGTTCTGGATATACAAACTGAGTTGAACTCGATTCAAAAATATATGGTACTTTGGTAATTGTCAGTAAAAGATCCGAAACGTTGCAGTGTAATCTAATAGGGCTGTATGACTGTCCGCGGTTGTCCATCATGCATTTTCGTCGTCCGCACAATTTGAGTTTCTTAATGGCTGACTAATGACTTTTAATATGTCAGAAACGGCCATTTCTTTCGCACTATGACTGCTTGCGGAGCTCTAGATCGAGCATCAAGGCACAGCAAAACGGGCGAATCCCGTAAACCGATCGGTAAACGCGCTTCCAACATCGTCAGTATTCCCACTCCCAATTAACAGGAAGCGTCTGTAGATCTATTAGTATAGCGTTCAACCCACTGACTTAAGATAACGGGTCCGAATCGAAAGTGCTTCCAACCGGTGTTGGGTATGGCCAGCTGATGACTGCTACTAAGCGAGAAATGACCGTTCTAGTCCCCCTGACCTTTGTTGGTAATCACAGTCGGCATGTATATGTATATATAAATCACGAATCACAAAACAGTGTCAGTAGCGTTGTTCGCCCATACTCATTACCTTAACTCTTAGTTTTTCAACGCGGATTCGTAGACCTTGATTGACCTCGCGGTCTATCGTGGTGGGGCGCTGACACGAGTTCTCAATGATCGACAGCACAAAGGTTCCCAAATCAGAAGTCAGGTTAGAAACAGCTTTTACCAAGACCAAGAGCGTACAGGAGGCTCTACAAGCAGTTATCGCAAGTTGCGTCCCCAGGCAAATGTGCGTGTGCGCCTTTGCACTATTTGTATCAGCCTGAAGCCAATCAGTGACCAATGCAGTTTGATTGGCTAGTAGGAGGACCATTTCTCGATCGGTTGCCCGAGGTGGTTTAAATTTTACTTAGTATGCCCTACTCCTACTATTAGCACTGCTGCTATTACTAATATTTGACGGGACATCTTCTTTCACTGATACCACCGCCAGTTCTCTTACCACTGCCCCTGACACTGCTCCTTTCATTTTTATCGGTAGCCATTACTGTCACCCAAAATTCACCTCCTGTCTAGTGCAATTCCTTACCTTATTACTGTCTTGCCCTCACGCCCTGTCTAGTATTACGTTATTTGACCCAATCTTCCCGAAAGTAATGCAACCCGAGACTGTGACTTTTCGTAACCAGATGCCTTAATGTCAATCGCAATGGTGGGACAGGTTTCGGAAGTGGAGCAAAGAGACTCGTCTCTGTCTCTCTTCTGTCTTCTCTCTTTTGCCAGAGTTCCAGAGAACGTCCGATCTGCAGACACTCACCCTGCTCGAAGCCTGTGACATCGGATCGTCGGTGGAACTTGCAGTACTGCTCCGCAGACTGCCTTCTGGCACACTGTCAAGTCACCTTTGCGAGACGCTACCGGTGCCTACAGGAGGAGAATCAGATTAAGGTCCTCCAGCCTGCTAGTGTCACCTCTCGTGTGTCTACTAATGAGGTCCAAGCCTTTGCCACTGTTTCCCATTTTGCCCTCCGAGACTGCTCGGTTGAACTGCGACAATCGGTAAGTCTCTCCATCCTGTCCCGCTCCGAGCCCAGTCCTTTTAGTTGTCCTATTGTACGTCATAGTTTAGGCACACTGGCCACATGCCTCCGGCTGGCTGGAACTGCCGTCTCCTCACGACCCTTTATGTTGATCACACTTTCTTTCCCAATCTTTCTGACCTCGAAGAGCAACCGAGGCTTCCACCTTTCAGCTTCGAGGCCCACAGCTTGCTCTCCTTTATATGGAAGTCATGCCTCAAATAAACGCGTCGTTTCTTTACTGCACGCATATTTACTCTTTCCGTGACCTTACACATATCCAAACTTTCCGAACAGCTATGTCTTTATTAATGACATTGAACAAGTGCTTTTTTCATTGAATATGCAATCTCCAGCCAACGGTAGTAGCGCTCCGAACTGGCCTCCAAAAGTGGCCGTGTCGTATATGCGGTGGGTCAGGGCAGGGAGCAGATTGCATCACGGCTCGCGCCAATCAGGCTGCGTAGCCTTTCGATTCCCATAACTAGTGTCCCGCATGAGGGTGTTATGGCACGCCAAAGCGTAGGCCTCAGGCCACACCAGACACTGCGCCCGATCGTAGCACCACATGGCTAACATGGGTTAGACGGACCCTGGGAATCTACCCCTCCTGCACATGAGCAAATTCATTTTTATACCAGGTTTGATGCGCTTGAACATGCACTCATGGTCGTAATTTTGGGCGGGACCGAGTGTTGGGCCCAGTGGCTTTCTTCTAACGTAGCCTTTGGGCATACTTTATGCCTGAACCAGGTCCTGTGTGTGTGGCACGCGTAGAGGACTGGTTGGCTTTTCCGGCCACTGCGTTGGAGTCCGCCTCCAGTGCCGTAAGTCTTTTTACCGGAGCCAGGTGTGTGAGGACGAAAGAGTTTGGTATATGCCGTGCAACTCTGCCACTAGACTAATTCACGCGCGATTCAGTGGGGCTTCATTCACTTAGTTTGCCACACGATGGATGTCGTTGTTCGGTACAGTTGAACTCCCAGTTCACCAACTAATTTTGTGTAAAGGTTAAGTCAAGACTAAGGACATCTGACAATATAGGAGGTCTGCTATAAATGCAAATCTTGGCCCGCAACGTTCTGTGAATTCTCCTCATGTAAACTTTGATCCGCCAAAGGGCTATATGCATTTTTGTACATTTGATTATCACCAAAACGTTTGGTGCCACGATACGACGACAATTCGAGCTCTCGGGTGTGTTTTTACTGGAGTTGTGCATATGATGCTACAGTGAGGTGCCTTTTCGCGCCAATGACTAATCATTTTTTCCCTTAAATCGATTTTTAACTGGCGGGTGGAATTAAGGCCTTAATTTTTGCTTGACAATTTTTGATCCTCTTTACCTTACTCTGCCGGCACATCCACGCGTTTTGGACGAAAGCCGAATACCGTCCTTTTCTGACCAATCATTCTGTGATTTAAGAGAATCATGATCGTTCGGTTTACCATACACCTGGCACGGATACTAGCTTAATGTCTGTGTTTGGTAAATCAATCAATGCATACTCCTGAATACCTGTTGAAGAATTCTGAATATTGCGTGTTCATTCCCCCGGAGGCTGATAGATTTCAACCCAGATATATCAAATTTGAGACTGAATCTCAAAAGTTGTGTTTAGAAGACAATGTTAAAATTCCAACCTGTAATTTTTGAGGAAATTAAAAGCTCCATAATTAAAAACTGGGAGTGTTTGTGTATATAGAATGCGTATGGTGGAGCCATTTTAATCCTCCCAATGAATTGTGCGAATAATTATCTGTTATATTTCAGAATTCCTTCGAAGAAGGACGATTCCCGGAAGCATTCGTAGGTACATTTCCCTCCCCGTTTTGTGTGTGTGTGCCGTGTCGTGTGTCCCCTAAACGGGCCACGTTGTAGATGCGCTGGACCAACACGAAGGCCATATCAGGGCATGGCATGCGTTATTCGGGTTGCGCTCCCATAAAAAATGCCGAACATGGAGGTGTGGTGGGAGTGGCTATGACTTAGGGGACCCAGCCGCGCCAGCCACCTGCGTCCTCTCCCGCCTCCGGTCTTCTTGACTCTGTCTTGACACCGGGCTCAGGTGGGGAGGAGAAGAGAGTGCGGTAGCTGCAGCGCAAGTCTACTATCACTTTAAACTAAATCACGCGCAAGTCACCGTCCCTGCTCCACTTTCCCATGGAGCATACGGTGGACATCGTCGGACTATGACGGTCGAACTGTCGTGTGTGTGCCCCTAAACGGGCCACATGGTAGATGCGTTGGACCAACACGAAGGCCATATCAGGGCATGGCATGCGTTATTCGGGTTGCGCTCCCATAACAAATGCCGAACATGGAGGTGTGGTGGCACGCCTAGGGGCGGCTAGGACTTAGTGGACCCAGCCGTGCCAGCCACCTGCGTCCTCTCCGCCTCCGGTCATCTTGACTCCGTCTTGACACCGGGCTCAGGTGGGGAGGAGAAGAGAGTGCGGTAGCTGCAGCGCAAGTCTACTATCACTTTAAACTAAATCACGCGCAAGTCACCGTCCCTGCTCCACTTTCCCATGGAGCATACGGCAGACATCGTCGGACTACGACGGTCGAACTCTCGTGTGTGGGGGGGGGGTATATCACGGTTTCCTAGAAACCGTGGCTGGGAAGGCTGCCAATCTGACGCTTACACCAGACAACGACGTCGGCTCAGTGTATGTGTTGTGTGTGTCGAGTGGCTGACCAGTGGACTGGGAGTCAGACGGCGATGGCTCCTCCATATCCTTTGACTTAGTGAATCCTGGCGTGTGCGTTATGGGGGCCAGGTCGTGCTGTGGTGCGCGAAGACGGGTACGCCGATCCGTCAGCCAATGCGCCCACTCCCACATCAGGCAACTGACCGGCCCGGACAGTGGTCTGATTTTGGGGGTGGGGGAGAGATTGAGGTCGAGAGCTCAGCGCATTTTCCCCACTATAAACAAGCTGACGCGCTTGTAACTATCACGGTGCGCTAAAAGCCGTGGCTTGGAAGGTTGCCAACTGACGGGATAACTCGGACCGCGTGGTCAGCCCAATGTGTGTTTTGTGTGAAGTGGCTGACTGGCGGACTGAGAGTCAGGCTGCAATGGCTCCTTCTTAATGTGGTCTTTATGGCACCCCCACTCTGTGGGATCCGAGCCAGGTGTGGTGGCACGCCCAGGGGCGGCTCCGGCCGCGCCAGCCACCTGTGCCCACTCCCATCTCCGGTCTTCTTGACTGTGTCATGAGACCGGGCTCATGTGGGGGAGGAGAAGAGAGTGCGGTAACGTTGAGTGCCGCGGTTGGAAGGTTGCCAACTGACAATTACACTCAGGCCTCGCAGTTAGTCCAATGTGTGTTGTGTGGAGTGGCTGACTGGTGGTCTGAGAGTCAGGCTGCGATGGCTCCTTCTTAACGTGACCTCTGGCTATCTCACGCATGTGAGATGTAAGCCGTTCAACCCCCTGTTGTGTGAAATCCTGGTGCTTGTGTTTTGGGGGCAGGTCGTGTACGTAGTACACGTAGACGAGGTCACCAGCAGCTGCGCCTGCTTCCGCATCAGACAACTGACCGGCTCGTACAGTGGTCTGATTGTGGGGGTTGGGGAGAGAGTGAGGCCGAGAGCTCAGTGTATTTTCCTCACTATAAACAATCTGACGCGCTTGAAACTATCACGGTTCGCTAAAAGCCGTGGCTTGGAAGGTTGCCAACTGACGGGATAACTAGGACCGCGTGGTCAGCCCAATGTGTGTTTTGTGTGGAGTGGCTGACTGGCGGACTGAGAGTCAGGTTGCAATGGCTCCTTCTAAATGTGGCCTTTATGGCACTCCCACTACGTGGGATCCGAGCCAGGTTTGGTGGCACGCCCAGGGCGGCTCCGGCCGCGCCAGCCACCTGCGCCCTCTCCCATCTCCGGTCTGCTTGACTCTGTCTTGACAGCGGGCTCAGGTGGGGGAGGAGGAGAGTGTGCGGTAGCTGCAGCGCAAGGCTACTATCACTTAAAACTAATTCACGCGCAAGTCACCTTCCCTGCTCCACCCTTCCATGGAGCATATGGTGGACATCGTCGGACTACGACGGTCGAACTGTCGGGGGGGGGCTTTACTGGAATCCGAGAATTATTACCCGGCCAGCTTAACCTACATCTCTTATAAAATATTGAGGCGCCTTAAAACAACATCTAGAGTATGTCGAATAAATGGGCCTAGCCTGGCTTTTGCCGAGGTCACCGTTGTCTCACTTGTGTTCTTTGCACACATGAGATGTCTATGAACGCTAACTGCAAGGGCTTACGGTATGGAAATGGTGTGTAGTCAGGGCGGGTTTGATATGCGAGACTCGCAACTTATTTTTTATTTTTCGGTTGTTAGCGTTCTTCGGTTAGGGTCTTCCTTGGGTTAGGGTTAGTTTAGCGTTAGGAGCAGGAGTATAGTTAAAGTTAAGATAATGTTTAGTTAGAGTTGGGGTTAAGTTTGGGTTAGGGACCTGCGTCCTAAGGCTCACCCGTTTAACCCCCATTTTCACTACTTCCTCTAAGAAACGTTCCATGCGTTATCTCTTGTTGATCCCGGCTATGTAGCATGTCCTTGCCGGGCTTTACGTTAGAGACGCTTTATATTTTGACGACAGGAAGGCCTTTGCTACCTTAGTACCTAGAGTATATTTAGTAGATAGGAATTCGAAAATGTTTGAACTGTTCGAAGGTTCTCTGTTCTCCAGAGTACAGAGAGTTGTTTTTGATGATTCCATCCGTGAATAGCTAAAGAAATAATTTTGTCCCACAGGGTTTCAACTTGTTCCCACTACTCCAAATTTAACGAGTAGCTGTGCCTGGCACTCGGGTTAACTTGTCGTCTTGTTACCAAGTTAGTTGGAATATGACATGAAATCAGTTTTGCGAAGCCGCACATTATAAGTGGCCATCAATAGACTAAGTTTTCTGTCAAAAGGGTAAGTTTTACAGTTCAGTATGTTCAAGTGTCTGAAATTTCTCCTCCAAAATTCGGTACTCTTTAGAAAAACCGCATTGGTAGGCGCGACAATTGAAAGCGGGTCATTCGAACAAACGCAATTTTCATGAGGTCGAACGCTGTAAACAGGGAGTCCAGTAGGCGAAAAGTACCATGCGCTGAAGTAGTCGTGCGTTTTAAATATTATGTCCACTATTCCTTCGTAAGATTTTCTTGGCGTCTTCGTTTTCCTAAATGCTGAATACCGAATAATAGCCTGGACACAGTTCATTTAAAAGAGATATTGACCTCGCGAAATTTCAAAACGGGAATTAAAATTGTCTGTGGGTCTTATTAATTGGTCGTACTCAAATAGTCTAAAATTACTCGACTTGACCCCCTAATTTTGCGCAGAATATCATTTAGCCTGCTTATCACATTCCGAATTATTCGAATTCGTCGGTTCTTGAGCTTGAAAAGACCATCTGCGCTGCCATCCAAATAAATTCAAAGCCAAATGAACCACATAATACCTTTCTGTACTCAATGGTTCGCTTTTGTTTATAAAATTTAGTGTATAATTTTGCGCAACTGTCCCTGTGCTTCTAAACGACTTTCCATATCCCTTCCGCGCCGATCGACCGTGAAATGAAGCAGTTATCCGCGAATATGCTGTGGAATACCTCCGAACACATTTTTCTGTAGAAGGTAAATATGCATGCCTAATTTGCCTTGATACGGTTCTCAAGGCCTCTGCCTGTAACCCTTCAGATATACCCGGTACAGAAAACGTTTCATCAAGTCTAATGAATCTCAGCACAAATTGGTTAATGGATTTTGGAATCAAAAATCGAAATAGTGTTTCTTGAAGACGTTCATACAGCAGATCCCATTGTGTCCTACATTTGTCTTAGCCGGGTGTCCATCTTACAAATGCCCTCCCGGATTCCGGCGACTATCTCTTACTTACTCAAAGTCGCGGGATTGTTTTAACTAAGCTATAAACTGTCTTTTTTGGTTTTTGCAGATAGCTGACTTTCTTTACTGGGATTTTGGGCGAAGGATCTCAGAACATGTATTTAAGGTTGCTTGACATTTCAAAAATAAGCCCTGGCTTGTCTATGGTTTCTTTGGGCAAGAAACCCGCCATTTTGTAAACTTCAAAATAGACCACTAATGTCGTTTTTGACCGTGTTTTCGTTTCGTCTCAGGTTTTTCTTGGTCTGGATTATTCCAACCCCAAGACACTTGTCTCTTCTTAAACATCCCAGTGGGCTAATAAAGAGCGCTTTGGGTCGAAAATTCGTGTTTCATATTTTTATTCTTGCGATACTTTGACTAGATCACTTACAGCAAAAGTAAAGTGTTTTCGATCTTCGGTACAATTTGTTTATTATTCCGAGCTATCAAACTTGAAGGAGTTCAGCGTCAGAGATAGTAAGAGCAAAAAAAATGCGACACTTATAGGGGATTCAAACCAAACAATGATCACTGATGCACGTCTGGAGGTGGCTTCACAGGGCTCTGTACGCCAGCGCCAAATCGAAACATCAATTGGTTGAATTCCCATCCTTGCACCAGGCTTCAACCAATTCTCGGCTCGTCTTATTTCCGGTGGCAGTGATTATCTTGAGGTCGGCGAAGTTGAACTCATGGCCCGTTTCGTAGGCGTTTGCAACTGCTTGCGTTAATTCATCGTCCCATCGCACAGTCAGCTTATGTTCAGGTACGCCCGTTCTGAGCATGTTTTCTGTCTGACCCCTGTAATTTCCAGGACAGTTTAGGTATGGGATGCGATAAACTACCCCATATTGCTCTTTCGGCTTGTTTGCAATTCCAACACCTAGTCCGGCAAAGATGCGCTCAGTCGCTTCTCAGGTGTCCTGCGCAGTCACCTGCTATCTCTGAAGATGAATTCTTGCAAGAGTTTGAAAGCTCAAAATAATAAACAAATTGTTTCGGTGTCTAAAGAGACTTCCTTTGCTCATGTAATGTACTGGGACCCGAACCTTCGCATTCATTAGTTAACTTAGAGTTCACTTTCTGCTACTAAACTTTTCGACTCACATTTCTATGTTTTATGCATACTTATTTGTGTTATTTTAACTGCAGACATTGTTCGCGCCATTTTCTTTATTATTTATGCAGAATAAAGTTGGTAAATAAGGTCGAAATTGTAAGGCTTAGCAAAACGTTCATGCGTATGTATTTATACTCTAGGGAAAGAAATCACATGAAAGTTTGCGGACGAAAAATTGGAAATATAGTGATAATAAAACAAAATATTTTATTATAACTATTTTTAAGGAAGTAGTAGAAAACAGTTCTGAGTGTGTTTCATATAAATGCCGCTATAAGCCTTTATCTGTTGATCTATTGAGCAAAGAGATTAGGTGTTTCGGGGTTTATTTTTCGTTAATAAATGCACTTTATCTCGGAATTTGCCGCATAAATTAACGTATAATACTCTGAAGAATGACGCTTGCGAAGTATTAAGCTTTATCATACAATTTGTTTTGGAGAATTTAAACTCTTTCCTCTCCTCAGTCCAGCCAACCTACTGGCAACTTTTCCATCGTTAAAATTTACTAATCGTCAATGGGTAAGACCTAACTGCAATTATGTTTTCGCCATGCGACACATGCTAGTCTTCAGGGGGGCTGATATATCACCATTTTCTGCTTCATTGTGTACTAAATAAAGTGTAAACTTGCTGTCGTACACCACTTTTAATTTCCTTCACTGTATTTCATGCTGCTATCGTTGGAACTGCATTTTTACTTTCGTCAAATGCGTATTTTGCTTCCCTCATCTAAACATTGACACATCTTTTCAACATTTCTAGGCTACTACTTCCCAAAATTAATCTTTTTTAATTTTTATATTCCTCACTTCAGTATAATTCTTATCCATTACTCCCCTTCAGCCGGTCTATTGCATGTGGCTTGAATAAGCATTCATTATTGTCTCTTGCAACCTTCTTGTTATTGTGGTAAACTATTTCTTTTATCTTTATTCATTTCAATACTTAAGTCAGGTAGATTAGATGTAACTTCATCGATCTTTCCAAACACTTTGTGGGAATTTCTATTTTAAATACTTTTTTGGAAGCGTTCGTTTTCCTTGTCAGAAATTGAGCTCATCAATTTGACAATATTGTTCACTCTATTGCGTTTGTTACTTCGAAAACTCGTGTCCACAAAGTTTAGTCATTATCTTACTCATTTCAATATTGCGACCAGTCTGCAGGATATGCTGCTTTTATTGTTTTCGATGAGATACCCTTACCAACTACCATTATTATAGCTATTGTTCCCAATGTTTAAACCGTCCTCAGAACCTACCATGTACAGGTACGCTTCTGTCGCTTTCACCGCTACTTACATTTTTCGATGTGCCCAATTTCGTTTGTGGAGCTATCGTAAATATACTTTTCTTTTTATATGTGCTATCAACCGTCGCCTTTGCAGAAGCAGGCTATTTTGGTGCAATGCTGGTATTACATCTTTTAGCACAACATGCAGAGCTCGCTGTGTAATTATACTGTTTAAGTGTGTTTGTAGGGGTCGAATGCATTGGTTGTACTCAGAGCTCTACCATCGTCACCCTATTCCGTATAGGAAGAGAAGGGGAAGACCAGTAGGAGTTGTGTAATCTTTACAGAAAATCACTGGTGGCCAGAGGTTCCGACGCATGGCAAGCTCGGGATCTGCGCGCGCGTCTTTCCGCTAGCGTGATGCGGGCGTGAGTGAATAAACGTCATGTGAGAGTGACCCACTGGCCGCTTGATCAGTTGCTTGGTTGATAGTGGTTCGTGGTGCCTGTGATTAACTTGGCTGTCCCAGAGGCTGTGTGCTTTCGGTTCGCAGCTCGATAAGTGTCCTCACGTGAATGCTTGCAAGGCATGGGCGCCAAGGTAGAAGGTGCTACATGTTCGTATTATTTAGGCTTAGGTGTTAACATTCTTTTTTTGTCTTTTGACGATGGCCGTTAAGGGGTTACGTAAAATTTTACCTGTTAATGAACTGTTGGGTTACCTTTCGGCACTGCCTCATCAGGCGCCGATTGCTTAATAGAGAGGCCGCAATATCTGACTATTTGCTGTTAGCGATATATAAGATGTTTACTGAATTTTTGGTAATCCAGAATTCTGCTTGGTAAATCGGTGGACGGGTATCGGAATATTCGTTCCGTATCGCATTTTGCGTCATATTTCGGCCCTTGGCATTAGTTGTCCCCGCCGTCGTTCTGTAAAAGTATATTTTTGCAAGCAACGATTTTAATTTTACTGATACTGTTTTTCAAGCCACTGATCTGTGTCTGTCGTTGGCCCTAGTTGTTTACTCTTATTGGTTTTCTGCGGCTTCTTCACCACCCCAAGTTTTTTCTGTGCAGTAGGAAAAGCTTGCTTTGAAACTGCGTGATGGGACTTATGCTGTGCTTCTTTATGAAAGTTGACGACAGTGTTGGTAGATGGTAGCGTTTTGTAATATTTGGCACATAACGTAGCCTCCGGTGCTCTCCAGACCTTTGCGTGTGGCGTGTAAGTCTCGCGATTTATCTCTAAGTTGCCAGGGAGCACTATATCAGTATATCTTTCTTACTGTCAGAAAAATGAGAAAATAAGGAGTACAATTATACGATCATTAAAACTTTCATATACAGTTCTCACCGCTCAAATTCGAGCAATCGTTTCACCGCAAATTTTAAATATTAGCGAAAACATTAACACCAAGATTAGGGCCCTTTGAGTAGGTATTGATACGGTCTAAACGTATTCATGTAATGTAGTCCCTGATTTCATGCTGATCTTTCAGGTGTGTCGTTTGACTGATTTATTTTCATAGAAACTGAGGGAGTTAAAATACTACTCACTGAATATTTCATCTGACAATGCCTGTAAACTGGCATTAAATACAACTATTATTATTATTATTTCTTATTTTAGGATTATCAATCAGTAATTGATCAAAGCGCTTCCGAAATTTCACCGGCCTACTCTGCATCCGAAGGAGATGCTCATGCTGCAATCAATCCTCATGTGACAGATTCCGTTGCCGCAGTTCCCGTCTCAGCATTGCAAACTGTCAGCATTCCCTCTGACAACTTGTTTGAACGCTTTCGTTGGAACGCTCATCCACCATTAACTCAACTAAATACAGCCAATTTTTTGGATAAAACATCCATAATTGATTTCCCAATGTTCAGACCGAATAAAGAGTCGTAGTTATATGCATCTTTGACCATCTTTAAAACTTTGTTTAATTATACTAATTCTCATTTCTTTATCGTTGCCGCCACATTTGAGTTTACAATGATCTTGCCGGGGCGTGTCTTAGTGCGGTTAAGTTTCCGCGGGTGTCCTCGTGTCCTAACGATCAGTTGTCAGTTTTTACACGAAGTTCCTGAAAAGGCAAATGAGGTTTGTCTCACTGTGTATATAAGAAGCTTTTTTAAGAAAAAGTTGATTGGTCTCGTTGGCGCTTTTATTTGTGGAAGACCACATGGAGGTCAATTGTCCCCCGCTCTTGAGTTTATCGACGAGGTCTTCGTTAAAAATGGACTGAAAGAACGAATCAATAAGTATTGTGTTACCTTCTAACTGATATATATATATATATATATATATATTAGGACCTTTTATCCAAAAAACGCGGGATGTGTTGACACGTTTCCTGCAACTTTTCTTCAGAACAATTATAGGATCGCGTATGCCGGTCTAAATTTGCGATCCTCGAGTAAGGTGAATGATAATAGCACAGACACACAGGATCGCATCGTGTGGCCGCGACTTTCTTTGGGGGTTTGCGCTCATGCGTTGGGAAGAGCGTTCAGCTTCTCCAAGTAAGTTTTTTCTATCTTGTCTGTTTTACTTCAAGTCCATTGTAGTTAACATTTTTCTCAAGATCATTGGTGAACCTGACATCTGGGGAAGTGAATTTGTATGAAAAATATATCGCTTAAGCTTGTCTTCGAGAAGCCTTGACCGCGTAGTTCTGACATTCGTATTTTCCGACTAGGAACTACTAAAACCTTCTATCGGTATAAATGTATTCCTTGAGATACAGATCACTTAATAATCATATAAAGTAATTAGTATTGCGCTTAAACGCTTGTAATTGCATTGCAAATTACCATTAATTAATTTGGCATTTATTGTTGTTGTACGTTAAGGCGTATGGAAAGGCCGCTTAATCGTTATCTTCTAATTCGCCCCATTGGTCAGTGATGCCGGAGGCTGTTATTTTCTCGTCTTCAGCTTTCCCTTAAGTAAGGTTCCTGAAGAAACGCCTTATATGTTCGGCGCAACGAGCATACCATAATTTTAAGAAGTAAATATTATATCCTGAAGTTAAACTAACAACAAGCAATGCATTTTTATTATAAAAAATAATTCGTTTGACCTATTTGGAATGATTGTAATTAAAAAGGTCATATAAGACAGCTGCAAAAGTTTAATAAGTAGATGAGTAATTATAAGGCGGCTTCATCGTTTGAGAACTGGCTGGTTGCAAAAATAGAATAAAACGCTATAGAAGTTATTATTCAACAGTTTCATCTTTTACATCGACCTGAAATCCAAAGCAG
Source organism: Schistocephalus solidus (assembly GCA_017591395.1). NCBI lineage: Eukaryota > Metazoa > Platyhelminthes > Cestoda > Diphyllobothriidea > Diphyllobothriidae > Schistocephalus > Schistocephalus solidus. The sequence goes on from WEDG01001040.1 coordinate 28,977, forward strand.
ACGCTGCTGTGCATGTGTCTAATTTTGTAGCGTTTGCTTACTGGCAAGTGAATTAAAACTTTTCAGAGTTTCCTACCGGATGCATAAACTCCAAACCTATTTTTTGAAAGGTCTTCATCAATAGAAGCCGTCTATTGCACTTCCTCGATTACGCCTTAAAAAAATTGCTGCCTATTTTAGCAGGTATGCTTTTATAGAAGAATGCTAAATTATCCTCCTCCCGTTATACATATACTGAAAGCTGCTAGGCCCCTACATTTCGTGGCTGAGTCCCGTCAGTCGTCTCATGCTCATGAAAAAGACCGATCTGACCTTATTTTTCCGGGCGCATCCTCCACTGCATTTAATGCGCTGGGGAAAACATGCTTTAGACTGGCACACTGTTTCTGCAAAATATCCAGTCTGATTATCTCTCTTCATTTGTGCAACTACGTCGTCAAATATCTTCCTTCTAGCGTCAGGGAATATCCGAGATTTTTGTTGATCCACTGACAAACGCTGAGGCCGTGTCCGAAGCAGCCCACTTAGCAGCCTTTCGTTTTGACGAACTCAAAAGCCAGTGCAAGCAACTGTCCAAGCCGACTATCTCTTGTTTCACCGCTCATCTGGACAACGATCCCGATGCTTTTTCCGTCAAAGAGCAGTAAGTTTATTATCGTTTTGTATCTGCATCCATTACTTTAATTCTTTTTCGGTCCACCTGCTCCCATAAATGTGTTCGAATTCCGTTCATTATGGAAGTTACTCCGCGTGGTCGCTGCCGACTTTAGATCTTGGTAGCTGTCTGAGTAAAGCAGGTAGGAATACCTAAAGGCTCCTTCCCTCAGTAACTTCAACTCCCGATACCTTGTTGAAAATCAATCTAAGCCTCAGATTTAGAACATGCTGCATGACCAGTGCAATGGGTTTTTGTACCCATGAACACTCAATTTGCTATTGGATTATTTAGCTCACATCCTTGCAGTGCGTCATCCAAATGAAAAACCAGTAAATATGGTTCCTTCTTACCCCCACAGCCTGCCATTTGAGTAAACGTTCTTTTCGTTGAACGCCTACTGATCGCTGGCGGAAATCACTCGCCATGTTCTGGTCTGAGGCTTACTCTCTAGCCCTACCAGTAGCCGCACAGCGGCTAGTAGTAATAAAGGCAGATTAATAATAATGACAGGCATTGGAGACTAGAATGACCATTTCCGGTTAGCCGTCATCAGCCAGTCATACCTAACACTAGGTCATGCTCCACCCGGTTCTCGAACCCGCGACCTCTTGATAGGAAGTCAAACGCTCTAGCCAGTTATCCCAAAGGCAGAACGGGACGAGTCAGTTCCGTTAGCGATCGGTGAGCCTTTCTCAGCAAATTTTAATATTTCCTTCCTAAAACGGCAAGACAATGAGCCCGTGGCTCAATTATTAGAGCGTTGGACAGATCTGGGGTTCGAACCGCGGCAGGAGCACTTCCTGGGGTTTGGTATGATTAAATGATGGCGGCTAATAAGCTATAAATGGCCATTTCAATCTCTCTTTTCTTTGTCGGCATTAGTAACTGCCGTTTTATATTCTACCTGAAAATGTTTGCTGACAAAATTTCTCATTCAATGGTAAGGTTAAGCAATAAGTTTAAGTTTCATGTCCATCCAACTGCCTTCTCAGATTCTGGACACGCTAATTTCTATCATCTTATATGGAAGTAGGTTCGATCAAAGTCTTAAGGTTTAAAATGTAGCTGTACAAACATGATCCTTTTTCGGGTGGAGGGCAGATCCATACACTTCGGGGAATTTGGGGTCGCAACTGCAACGTTATTTAGTTATTCTATCTTTTTTTATAGTTATTGCTTAACAATCAACGCGTCTTCAGGGTTGACATTAGTAGTGCTGGCAGTGTGTTTAATCAAATCACCGATCATCCAGGCTAGCAAATGTTGCCTTCGCTTAGCCCGGAAAAACCTAAGAAGCTCTCAAGGATAATTCATTGAAATTTACTTCGACCTGCATGCTAATTCTCGATTGTGTAACTATCGTCTTTCCCGATTTTTGGCGCATATTTTGATGTGCGGTTGACATAAACATGTATGCTTACGTTTCCTTTCTCCTGAAGCCCTACCACTCCAACCCCAGGTGACCGTGCACTTGTACTCCTTTTTGAAAAGCCCTCAACTAGTGATAGGTTTACCCTACTCCCAACGTGCTTCTAACCAAAAACCCGGAAAAATGTTTCGTCAACTTTCTACCGCCGCATGACATAGATTCGAAGGATCGGCTTGTCCATGGGTCCCCCATCGTTCCCCAATTCAATCTCGTCCATATTGTTGTCCTTCATTTGTAGCTGTTTAGAACTTAACGTGTGATCTGGAGTTAAGCCTTCACCACATACCCTTTTATGTTACGTCCGAAAGTTAACATGACTTTTTAGTTGATATCTATTAGATTCAATGAAATGACCGCATATTACTTACCCTCCAGAAAGTCTACGAATAACGCCTAAAATAAATGAGGGTCTACCGCCCTGTTAAAAAATTTGTGCAGTGTCTTACAAGCCATGGTTTTTGAACTTGTAGGTAGAGAGAATACCCGCACTGAAAAAAACCCGTTACTTTTGACTTATTTCGATGACCTATCTTAGTAATATCCATGCGGTTCCTCCACGTGCGACGATTTGTGACAGAAAAGATCTACTGGCTGTCTTCTCTAACAAGGATTCAATAACCGTCTCCGTACCTAAAGGCACTGTCTGATACCAGCTTTTGATTGGACTTGTTTGTGCCCTCGGGCATCGGTGCCCGTTTTAGGGCAGCTGCACTGCAACAACCAGCGTTTTCGTTGGCCTCCTGTGATCTTATCTTGAGGTTTCTTAATGACTCCAAAAAGTATTTGTATGCTAGTAAGTATTCCCGTCGCCCAACACCCCCTCCCCTGCACTTTCACTCCAATCTTCCAGGCTGATCGCCTCTTGGAATCGCGGCCGCATTCTGGCCGAGTCGCAGAACCTCGCTCGACGATGGATGGAGATGCCGGCCAACCTCATGTCCCCTAAAAACTTTGCCTATTCAATCCAGGAGACCTTCGGCGGCCTTCCTTCTCACGACGATATTACCACCAGGGTTACTGTCTACGACCATGACTGGTGCGAACAGAATAAAATGGGCGGAATCCTTGGCGTTGGTGCCGGGTCTTCCAGGAAGCCAGTCTTTGTAGAGATTGAGTACATTGTATGTTTCACTGATCATTTGCATATCTCTTGCAGTCTGTCGTTTTTCCGTTCAAATATAGCCTTTATCATTCCCGGGACTAGTTTGGAACAATCTGCTTAGGATACTCAACCTCCCTGCTTCAATGTTAAGCCGTGTAAAGCAAATTGGTCAACAGTAATAGCATCAAATCACATCCAGCGACAGTTAAATTGCATTTAATAACTGATAGTCTTTTGCGCGCATCAGCTTAGCTTACTTACCTTTCTCTTCTTACCCTGAACGCTAGCTTCTGGCTTGGGACTTTATTAGTAACCGATGTGCCAGTCCGTGCTCGGTCGTGCCCGATGGTATTTTACCACTGCACGCTTCGTCAGACCCAACCGTTTCTGTTGGAGGTCTTTCTACTATTCGCCACTTTTGTACACTTGGGGTAGGCATTTGCTAGGCCAGCTCGCTGGTGCTTTCGGTGGCCCGTTTTTGCAGTGTTCGCTGGTTACTGAGTCATTCGCATCGGTCGGGAGCACTTGGGCAATAACTAAATGATATAACGTGTAACCCTGCAGGGTTACTCTTCTTCATAGACTTTCATGACTAAGCGTGTGTGAATGGATCGTATTTTCCGTCGTGCTTTGATCGGATACGGCCTTTGTGTCTTCCGGTGTACCCGGCCCCCGTCTAGTTAACGACCTCAACGGTGAACAAGCAAGTAGAATGCTGCCGACTGTCTTCTAAGAAATCATCTATGCGCCATAATATATACAGACCGTTGCCGTAGAGGTATTCTGATTTTTCTATTGGCTCTTTTGCAACCTCTTGCTGTCTTAGGGAGACCCATCCAGAATCAAGGACCACATCGCTCTCGTGGGGAAGGGTGTTGTTTTCGACGCCGGTGGCATCTCCATCAAGCCCTCCCTCGGCATGGGGGACATGCGAGCAGATATGGGTACGTGCTGGCCTATTTCGCATTATTTCGTCTCCCTTATCTACTCGCTCACATCCCTTGCTTCCGCCAGTGTACATAACTTATGACTACTGTTTTTCCGTCCTTTGTAGGTGGCGCAGCGGTTGTTGCAGCTGTTGTCTTCGGTCTAGCCCAACTAAAATCTCCAATTAATATTCGTGCTTACCTTCCATTGGTGGAAAACATGCCTGATGGGGCAGCCATGCGACCTGGAGATGTTATCAGGATGGCCAATGGAATGACTGTGCAGGTAATGCGTTTTTGTCCTTCGCTATCTTTTACCTCTACTTGCGTTGTATTTCAGCCAGCATAACTAAAGAAAAATTGACGTTTCAGCGGATTTTCCAAACTTTGCTCTCGAATGGTTGCATGTAAATGGTTTAAAGGAGACCTTTGGAGTCCAGGAAAAAAATAAACTCTTATAACTAACTTTGGTCGTGAAAGGTGGCCCGTCTGCTTGTGACTGAGAAACATTGCTTATGTCGGGCCATTTTGTGTTAACTCCCGGTGTTTTTGCCTAGGGGGCCAGGTTGTGTATATTGCATGCGTAGACGAGGTCACTAGCTGTGTCTGCCACTACGCCCATTTACCGACACCAAATAACTGACCGCCCCGGACAGTGGCTGGGTTCTGTAACTGGGAGTAGAGAGTGAGGTCGACAACTCTGTGCGTTTTTCTCACTATAAGCAGTCGCACGTGCTTAACGTTATTACGGTGAGCTAAAAGCTGTGGCTTGGAAGGCTGCCAACTAACGGGATAACCCGGACCGTGCAGTTAGCCCAGTGTGTGTTTGTGTGGGGTGGATAACTTATAGAACGAGAAACAAGCTGCAATGGCTCCTTCCTAATTTTGCCTCCCTGGGACTCCTATTACTTCCTGGGATCCGAGTCAGGTGTGGCAGCACGCGTGGGGGCGGCTCCGGCCGCGCCGACCACTTGCGCCCTCTCTCGCCCCCGGTCTTCTTGACTTGGTCATGACACCGGGCCTAGATCGGGGAGGGAAAAAGTGTGCGGTAGATGCAGCGCATGTGTACTCACGATAATCTCATTAACGCGCAAGTTGCCGTCCTCGCACCCTACCGTGGTGCATATGGTGAACGTCGTCGGAATGGACGGTCGTCCTGTCATGTTGGATCACTCATCGCTGTCTATCGACAAACCGGTTTGCACAAAGTTATATGGTTATATCTGACCTGACTTGTCTTCAGAAGAAAATACGCGCGCTAGCCGATTCCATCTCGCTAGCTTTCGTCGGCAGTGCAGACCACTTTTCCACCATTCACACAATCGGTATTTCTCTTGTTCGGAGTTTTTAGGACGTCCAGCGGCTTTTATTTGCCAATTTCTGTCATGGGTGCCTGATTCGATGACTACTTTGTCCTTATGAACTCTTGTTTCGCACTGTGAGCGTTAGATTCTCACCACGCTGGATTTTCGTCATAATGCTTTTCCCGTTTATTTCCAGCTTCAGGTTTCGCCTTGCCAACTTGGTCATTCGGCTCGATCCTCGTCCGCAGCAGCCGTGTTCAGTTCAGCCCAGTTTTATTAAGGGAAATGTAGGCGACGCCTTTGAACTCTTGATTAATTTCAATGACATTGCAAATTAAAAAGGCCGACACATAGTGGATGTTGGACAAAGTGTTATCTCCCCGTCACTCTACAGGGTATCGGACGAAACAATTATAAAAAAATATTGCTCAAAAATAGGGATTAGTATGTTCGATAACGCGTAAATTGTGAATGGGATTAGGTTACAGGAAATGTGTTAGTTTCTGGTGTCGTGGTGGTACATATGGCTGTGCTGGTCAAACTTCCGCTTAAAAGTGTCAACGGATGGGGACATGGTGATGTCCGCAGGCAGAGCATTTCAGGTCTTAATCACTCTGTTGGAGAAGAAGAACCTGCTTGCGTCCAGTCTTGCGCCAGTCACACGTACTTTGATAGGATGTCCTCTCAAAGAAGTCGCCAGATGCAAGGCAACAATCCTGACCCCGCAACATGCGAAAGGCTTGTATTAGGTCGCCGCGTAGCGGTTTATAGTTCAGAGGAAACAGATCAAGATTGGACAATCGTGTCTCGTAAGACAGGCAGCTTTGACCTCGAACAAGCTTGGTTGCACGTCTTTGAACCGTCTCAAGGGTACTGTGTTCTTTGACAGACCACGGTCTCCAGGCTTGTAGGCAAATTCCAATTGTGGTCACACGAACATCCCGAAGATCTTATTAAGGCACTCTTTGTCGACATTTGCAAACACTCGCTTTATTAGGTACAAGCTTGGCATAGCGGATTTGCTACTTTTGAGCAATGAAACGATGGCTTCAGTGAGGGTGTGATCCATACTCCTAGATCTTTCTGAGCCTCTACCTCTGGTAACGTGTATGGTCCAGATAGTAAATTCTCTGGTGCACGGAGCTGGTTCTGCCGATTCGCAGAATATTGTACTTGGTAGCATTGAATGGGAGGAGCCAGTTGTTTGACCATTCCTCGAGTCGATGCAAGTTCACCTGTAGATTTGCTTCATCAGCTTCCTTGTGAATGACATTTCAAAGCTTTATGTCGTCAGCAAACATGGCGGTGTCACAGTCCAACCCAGTTACCCAGTCATCAATGTATATAAAGAAGAGGATAGGGCCAAGGACGGAGCCCTGAGGAACCTCACTCTCAACCGCCACCTCCGCCGATTGTTGATCGCCAAGACGGACAATCTGAGATCGCCCAATGAAGAAGTTTTCGATCCACTTCAAAAGCTTGCCCCTTACCCCAATACGGTCGAGTTTGTATAGGAGACGCTGGTGAGGCACGCTATCAAAGGCCTTCTTGAAGTCTATGTAGACTGCGTGCACCACATTTCCTTCATCGACCGCTCGGATCCATCGTTCCAGACAGTAGAGCAAATTGGTTAAACAGGACCTTCCTCTGCGGAATCCGTGCTGCGCGTCAGAAAAAAGATGATGCCGCTCCAGAAACTGCATCAGTTCACGTTTGATGGTTCGCTCCATAATCTTGCAACATATGGAGGTGAGACTTACCGGCCGGTAGTTATTTGCGGAAGACGGGGTGCCACTTTTATTTATCGGGGAAATCCACGCAGTCTTTCAATCGGGTGGCAATCTGCCTGCAGCGAGGGAGGCTCGGAAAAGTAGGCAAAGGTTCTGCCAACTCCTTCAACAACTTTGCCGGTATTACATCAGGACCTGGCGATTTGGTTTCTTCCAGCTTGAGTAGCTCCTGCAGAACAATAGGTTCTGTTATGACCACTGAGTCAATTATCGGGGTTTCTTCCACACTAGTTATCAGTGGTTAGATTGGCTTCTCTCATAAAAACCGACTGAAAGAAACGAGATAGATGCTCAGCCTTTTCCTCGTCCTTGCAAAGTTCGTCGCCTTCATCCGTTTTTAACAATGGATGGTGTCTGTATTTCGAGTGCACTGCCTAATATAGTTGTAGAAGAGCTTCGGGTTTTCTGCTGCACGGTTTATCAAGTTACTCTCGAAACTTTGGCGGGCTTTATAAACAAGGCTTTTTACCCTGCTCCTCTGTGTCTTGTACTTCGTCAGCGATTCGACGGTCTTTTCCCTTAAATAAGTTTGCCACAGCTTTCGCTTGCGGTTTACTTCACTCTTTAGTGTGGTCGTTAACCACTGGGGCCTGTTGGTGACCTTTCTTTCGAATTACGACATTAGTTGGTGATAAGTCCCTGTAATACGGCCTTAAATTCCAACCAATCCTCGAGAATACACCCGGTGAATGTTTCATTCTAATCTAAACGGTGCACATCAATTTTTATTTGGGTAAAACCTTCACGCCGTAGGTAGCGTTTGACTATGATGCTTCGGTCGGGGACAGAGAAGAGTGAATATTCCCATTGTAGGACTACATGATCACTTTTGCCCCGGGGGGGGGGGTAGACAGTTCACAACATCTACGCTGTCAGGCACTTTTGTCAATAGAAGGTCCAAACAATTAGCTTGTTGCCCCTCACGTATTCTGGTTGGAGACAGGACGCGTTGAGTTAGGACACGAGCAGGCCATATCTGACATAAATCCTGCTCTATCCTTTCTGATTCACTAAAAACCGATAAGAGCAACTTCACGATCGTCCACCTTCGCGGTCAGCCACGTTTCAGTTATGGAGATGATATCTAGTGAAGTTTGGTCCACGTATATCTTCAGCTCATCTAATTTAGGGAGTAGGCTTTGGACATTGGTATATATACATTTTAATTTATTTGTGTGTTGCAAGCCGACTATGTCGTCGCCTTCGTCATTTGCGGCAGCTGGACCGACATGCGCACAGGACGTGTCCAAATTCAAGAGGCTTTGCATATTTCCGCTATAAAACTTGATTTTGTGTAGATTTTTTTCATTTTATTAGTTGCCCGACCGTGAGACTTTTGTCGGAATTACGGACGTCCTCCACAGAATGGGGTTTTGTACTCGAAACATCACTCCGTTCCTTATTACCAGTCCCTTCTCTTCCTGTTCTTTCAAGTTCTTCCAATTCTGCTTTCACCGCCGTTCATTTCATTCTCTGATGTACAGAGTAGTCCGGTTGAAAAAATACCTCTGTGACCGGGGACTCCCTCTGCTGTTCGCTCGATTAGAAGGTCTCTCTGAAGTTCGTTTTCCAAAATTACCTTTAAAGGCCTTGATTTATTTCTGTGAAAGGTTGCGTCATCTTTACCATTTAGTCGTAAAAGTATAAAAACCCAAATTTTTTTCCTCTCTTATTATTTCACTCAAACACTCCTGCAAGGCCATGATATCATCATTTATTCTACACCTGGGGTTTTCGTTGGTTAATTCAACGTCATTGGCTTGGGGAGTGGTAACGGTAGGTACTTCCGCTGTGGGTCCACTATTTTCGCTAATCTGCCGTGTCATGTTTAGCTTGTGCATTGGTATATCTTGATCAATTTCATTTTGTTCCTTCGATTGTTTTTCTGGCGAGTTTGTAATCATCCCCTTTAGGTTTTTGGGACCCCTCCTTGTGGTCTTATCTTTCGTTTTTTTCTTATTCTTCAGTGTTGCTGGAGGCTCTGCGTCACTACTCTTGATTTGTTTCTTAGACACCACATTGTAAATATCTGGGGCTTTGTTGTGTAGTTTGCCTCGTGCTCTTCTCCCTGTTATCCTATGCGTAGATGCTGGCAATCGATCCTCTGAAACGAGGGTCTGCTGTATAAAATTCTTCATAATCCTGATTTCTTCCTAAAGTTTATTTAACTTCGAGGCTAGCGTTTGACGACCGCTACAATAGTTTTCCTCGTACTTTGGCTGTAACCAATTTATAAGGCTTTTAGAGCGCCCCACTGAGCGTGCCGCGATGGCGCAGTTGGGTAGACGTCGATCTTGTAGGAGTGGGGTCGCCGGTTCAATCCCGCCCCGCGCGACATTTTGCACTTCAATTTCAGCCTTCACCATTTTGCGCAAATATAGTATATCCACAAGAAAAAAAACGTTAGATATCAATTTTCATCCAATGTTTTGAGGCGGAAAGCCTTTGACGTCGTTCTGCTATCAGGTTGGATATTTTCGTCCTAATACGGTGGTTGATTAATTCGGGAGAGATATCTTTATCAATTATGCTCGAAACATGATGCATTCAACTCAGCCTTTGCAGAAGTTGCTTGTCTCGATTCGCAAACAGCAAACACGAGAAATAACCGACTCAATGGAAGTCCGTGTTTTGCGAAAATCCCGTTGAAAAGTTGTGAGGACGAAGTTATCGTTGAGTGGAATCCAGGTCCTGGTACCGGAAAGCAGCAGCAGCATTCGAAGTCCACCCTACTTGCTGACCGCTTCAGTGCCAGTCAGTGCCTCATAGAGATGGAACCGCTGTAGTCTAACTCTTAGTGTGGAGAAGGTCCAACTTATCCCAGTCATGACTCATAGCTCGTGATATAGCCAACCGCATCGTATCGATTATTGTGAGAAACGCTCTGATTCATATATCGGGGATGACTTTTTATGCATCCGTTTCACTTCCTTTTCTCTCTCCCATTGATCGGCCCAATTTCGGAGCCTGTTACCCATCTGTTGAAGGGTCTGGGTGCAGTTGCTGACACAGCGAAAAGACCTGCGTCTAATACCTCCACATGTACGGCTGATACGGACTCGGAGTACATTTATTGGGGGGTGTGGTGTAGGCCACTGGTAGACGAGCTGTTTAGCTCTGTTTGCCAGTGCGTTCACCTCTCGCCATCTGTACATGTTCTTGCCATCGGGGCGAGTATGGTAGATGTTTTGCAAGTCCGTCTAACTATAAACCGGTTTACGTGAAGGTCACTGGTCCTGCACCCTGTCCGTAGAATGTACGGGTGACGTCCTCGGGTGTGATGAGTACACGGATACTTGTGCGTTCTTTCGGTGTCTCATTTTGTGGTCCCCCGCGTTGGACTGTAATGTTAATATGGTCGCTCAGACTCAGTTGTCGAGGGTCTCACTGCTGTCCACTACGCTAGCGTTGGGGGGATGGGGGCAAATAAAACTCTGCCGACTCTCCGCTCTTAAGTTCCACCTCCCCTTTTTGTTGTCTAGGTGGACAACACTGATGCCGAAGGCCGTCTCATCCTTGCTGATGCACTGCACTACGCCCAGCACAATCCCGCCGCTGCCAGTGAGCCCGCCCTCCTAATCGATATCGCCACCCTGACCGGTGCCATCTCTGTGGCCCTGGGAGACCAATACACGGGTCTCTTCTGCAACACGGCTGTCATGCGACGGAGTCTCTCCGACGTCTGGCCGCCGAGCCAACAACAGCAACAACAATCATCTACGGACGGCAGTAACTTCAGCCTCCCTCGGTCCCTCATTGGCTGTCTAAATCAATGTGGTCGGGCTCATAGCGATCCCTTCTGGCACCTGCCCAGTCTGTACTTTAGGCAACTCCAGGAGAGTTGTCATCTGGCGGACCTTTCCAACATAACGACTGGGGTGCATGCAAAGCTTGGCGGGTCAGGATCGGCGGCCAGCTTCCTGCAGGTCTGTAATTCATTTTTTTCATCCCTTCGTGTGTGTGTGTGTGTGTGTGGTGGTTTGGCGCGATCACCACACCCCCTTCCCCTCTTGCAAAATAATTGCTTAAATTTTCCAAGCAACAGACCGAACGTCGTTTTTCTGGCAAATGCATGGAGTGTTAGACCGTATACACGGCCGAAAAATAGTGCTTGTGGTCTGAGACCGCAGCTGCCCATTCCAAAATCCATCAGCTATACACTGTTCAGTTGCTTCACGGATGTCCGGGTGCATTTTTTGGTGTTGCCAGGCGCAGGTGTTGGTCATCAGTACGTCTGGCTATGAAGGGGCCCTGAATATATCCGAGGTTACTGCGGTTTCCGCATCTTCTTCACTTTTTTTCGATCTATCGCCTCCTTTATCTTCCTCGTTGTAAGGCCTGTTGGGGTTTTACCTATTTCAGCTCTCTACCGCCCTATTCCGCACTTGTTTCTTTTGGGAACACCAACTGACAAGTGAACTGGTCTGTCTGTGTGTGTGTGATTAAAGTTGATCCCTCCGCTCCTACTCGCAGTCTCTCACTGTCGACCTCTAAACCTGTTCTTAAAAAATTCGTTTTCTCCCCTGCTATTCTAGCACTTTGTCCACCACCGTATTCCACACATTCACTTGGACATTGCTGGCGTCATGAAGTTTCTCACCGATGAAAATTGGGCTCGTCGAGGCATGAGCGGTAAGTCGTATTCCTTCATTCCGTAAATAACCGCAAACTTGTCGGTTTTATGATTTGGTGCGCATCTTCGAATGCCTCTGTGTACTTTTTCCTCCACACCTGGGGTTCGGAAAAAACCTTAATCGCATCCATAGTAGCTGACATGCGATTCTCAGGTGCGCTATCCGCGCACAAGGAGGCTTTTGTTGGCAGGAGTGTATTTGTTGTCTAACATTTCAGGTACCAGCATCGGCTACCCGTCTTCAGTGACTGTCGTTTTTTTTCTGAATGGCCCACAAGCCACTTTCTGCCGTGCCCCATCAATGCATGTTAGAGAGTTGTTGTGCATATCTTGTGTCCAATTTTAACACGTCCTGAACCAACCCGCTCACAGTTGTTTGACGCCCCCTCCGGTCGGTGAACCTCTCCTTAGTTTGGCATTTTTGTCCTCAATTTGAGTCGACTTCTCTGTTTCTATGGCACCCTGTTCGAGCCCAGAGTGATCAGAGGCAGATAAGTTAGTTGATAAACTAGGGTTCTCAAACTTGGCCGAAGTGGTGCGCGCATGCTTTAACGGAGGGTGAGTTACGGGAGTTATACGGATGTGTTTGGTCATTTCAGTCAGTGTCTAGTTTCCTAGGCCGTGCTAGTGATAGAATACATGGACAGGGTGACGCCTGCTTTCTGTATCCTCCTCTCACGTGTACAAAGTTTGCTCATGTTTTTTTCAACTATCAGGAATCGGAATGCAGGAAAGACGGCCAGTGTACGGGGTCCTCCGAACTGGGGGCCCAGTTGCGCATTGGATTTTTCATAATATGGCCCCTCCATAGTAACTCTTATCTGTGTAGGATCCGAAATATTAAAGTAATGTTTCCAGCATGCGTGTAGCACGCGTAGGCAGGGAGTTAATGCTATGTCAATTTATGTGACCACACCCATCTTCAGTCGTCCCGAACTAATTTACCACTTGAACAGGGCCAAGGTGGGAAGAGAGAGGGGGAGAAACCTTGGTACCGCCCAAGTCAGCTTTCCATTTCCGAGGCGTAGTTAGCTTCATCCGTGTGTTTGTCTTTGTCCTTGACGAGCATACCTTAAATTGGCCGATGTCCTTGTCCCCTCTACGCTGACTGTTGGAGCCGATTTTTGCTTCTTTTCCACCATACTGTTTGCGCGAGTTGTTTCGCCATAACATAAAAGTGGGTCTTCTATATTTCCACATGTTTTACAAACTCTAGGTCGACCGACGCGACCCTTAATACACTTTCTGGATTACATGGCCAGAACACCGCGCGACATACCAACTGTCAATGAATGTTGTGAAGAGGGGGCAGACCCAGCTTCCACCTAGCCTCGCCCTCCATGACCTCACTCGAACTCAGGTTTTCTACTACGCTCTTCACCCCTTTTCCTATGACCGCCCTCTTGTACACCTCATCCCTAATAGTTGGCCATTTCTTTACTCTCTCACACCTTTACTGGGGACACTTTAGGTATGTAGTCAGTACTGACAAACTGTCTTTTCATCTGCCCCCTTGCTGTATGGAGAACTTATTTTTGATAGGTATTTGCACATTTCCTGAAAGAAAACCTCAGCTGCCTTATTCCACCTCTTTTGTCTGCGGAATTGCTCATTTTAATTGTTATGCTATTGGCACTCTTGACGCTGAAGTGTCGAGGATATTTGACGGTCCAGTTGTGGAATACAAACGGTGTACTCTGCCATCTTACCAGGGCGGTAGCATACTGCAGATAGAAGACAACGGCGGCCAAGACATAAGATGCTGAACTTGAGAAGGGAAAGGTGGTTTTAACTGGTAAGGAGCAAGTGTGTCTTAGCCGGCAAAACCAATTTAGCGGGATACGGAGGAGGCTTTATTTTCCACGTAACGCCAGTTCCATTACGTGGACTAAGGTTAATTTGTGCTCTTTGGGTAGCTTTACGGGGGGGGGGGGCTTATCGTGGCCAACAATTTGAGATCAACTTTAACCGCACACACAATAGTTTGACCATCGTGTTCGACTATGTCCACCGTATGCTGTACAGGGACGGTAACTCGCGCTGGATTATGGTGTGAGTAGATTTGCGCCACATCTACCTCATTCTCTGTTGTACTCTCCGCTCCATACAGCAGCGTCGGCAAGATGACAATTTTGTACATCTTGAGTTTGGTGCTGGAATGGAGACCGCATGGATTCCAGACTACGTCTTGCATGCGTCCGAAAACTTGGCTGGCTTTGGTGGGCAACCTCATCATTGATTTCGGTGCTGCATGAGAGGTTGATGCCCATGTAGGTGAGGGTATCCACGGATTTCAGTTCGGCGCCGTTTACATTGTTGCAAGCTGCGTTGTTGGTGGTATTGGGTGGCGGCTAATGCATGACCACCGTTTTCTGCGTGTTGATGCGCAGTCCGAAGTTGTCTAAGGTGGCAGAAAAGAGGTCCATGGTCCTTTTCTTGTCCTCTTCTATTTTTGCATTGAGTGCGCAGTCTTCAGCGAAGAGAAGTTCGTGGATGTTGCTATGGATACACGCGAGGGGAAATACATCCGCCTTTGGTTGAGGAGTCGGCCGTCCATCCGGTAGGCGATGCGGATCCCGGGGCGTTCGTCAAGGTAGGCGTCTATTAGCATGGCAGATAACATGACACTGAGGAGGTTAGGTCCGAGGACGCAGCCCTACTTTACTCTGTTGGTCCCGGGGAATGCTTCGGAAACTGCATCGTTGTCAGTGACGCGCACCATCATCCCGTTGTGAAGCTGACGCACCATTGCGTGAATCTCTCGGGACAGCCGAATTTCTGCATGACCTTCTGCAGTCGGTTGCCATTCACCATGTCAAAGGCTTTCGTCCGATCCACGAAGGTAGTGTAGAGGCCGGTTCACATCTCTTGGCATTTCTTTTGTAGCTGGCAAGCGGCGAGAATCATATCGGTTTTTTCGTGGTGTCCTCGGAGTTGGTGGTTTACCTTCTTGTGGAGGTGGACAATGGTGGCGTCGTTGAAATTCATATGGACTTGTCCTTGGCGCCGTGAGTTGGTTCATCCGTTGGGGTCTGCCACGCCTGTCACTCTCAGTAGGGATCACGTCTGATCCGGGTACTTCGCGCTGGAGAGTTGTTGCTCGACCCTGATGATTTCTTGGAGAGAGGGCAGGACATCAAACTGGGCGTTGATTTCACATCAGGCAGTCGGTCGATGATGGCGTCGGAGATGGTTGATGGTTGGTTAAGAACGCTTCGGAAGCGTCCCGCCCAGCGCTGAAAGTTTGAGTTTTCTCAGTGAGCAGTGTAGTTTCGTCGACACTGAGATGAGTGGTGGCTCCTTCGGCGGGAGGTCCGTAGACAGCCTTGGTGACGGCGAAGATGTTCTCCCATTCGTTGCGGTTCGCGTACTCTTGAATCTCCTCGCCTTGCGGGTTATCCAGGCGTCCTGCATCTCACGCAGCAATTGCTGTACAAGGCGGTGAATTCGGTAGAAGTCTGTCTTGTTTGCAGTGGTAGGGCGGTCTTTATGGCACCCCCACTCTGTGGGATCCGAGCCAGGTGTGGTGGCACGCCAAGGGGCGGCTCCGGCCGCGCCAGCCACCTCTGCCCTCTCCCATCTCCGGTCTTCTTGATTGTGTCATGAGACCGGGCTCAGGTGGGGGAGGAGAAGAGAGTGCGGTAACGTTGAGTGCCGCGGTTGGAAGGTTGCCAACTGACAATTACACTCAGACCTCGCAGTTAGTCCAATGTGTGTTGTGTGGAGTGGCTGACTGGTGGTCTGAGAGTCAGGCTGCGATGGCTCCTTAACGTGACCTCTGGCTATCTCACACATGTGAGATGTAAGCCGTTCAACCCCCTGTTCTGTGAAATCCTGGTGCTTGTGTTTGGGGGGCCAGGTCATGTACGTAGATCACGTAGACGAGGTCACCAGCAGCTGCACCCGCTTCCGCATCAGACAACTGACCGGCTCGTACAGTGGTCTGATTGTGGGGGTGGGGGGAGAGAGTGAGGTCGAGAGCTCAGCGTATTTTCCTCACTTTAAACAATCTGACGCGCTTGAAACTATCACGGTGCGCTAAAAGCCGTGGCTTGGAAGGTTGCCAACTGACGGGATAACTAGGACCGCGTGGTCAGTCCTCGGTATAACTAATCGCAATGGATCATCAGCACCTCCAACTAAAAACACGGAACCACTATCTATCACTAAACTAGCCCCAGTACACCACATCGCACGCGTGGCGGCTGCATTCACTTTCATCTGCCTGCCGTTTGGTTTCAGGGATCCATGTAGCTTCCGTGTAGCTGACCCAATATTGTGCGTCCTCAGAGGTAATGACAGCCTTCATATTCCTATCAGCTGGTGCCGGACATCGGAAATGGGCGTCGGCGTTCTGATATTTTGCACCTTAGCTGTATACGAAAGTAAAGTCGTACAGTTGCAGTTGTTCTTGTCAGCTTGTTACTTGTGCCTCAGGGCCAGGTAAATTTTACAAACATTGTAGGGTGTTATGATCTGTGTGGACCATAAAATGACTTCCCGGGGGATAGTGGTGAATTTACTTGACAAACCACACTATGGCTCTCATCTCTTGGCGTGTGGTGCTTAAATGCTATTCGTGCTTGTTTAACTGCCTGCTGGCGAATGTGATCATCCTCTCTTAAGCATTGCTAGTCAGTTGTGAGCGGACAGCCCCGATGGAAAACCGCATCACCCCATAAAGAGCATTGTCGCGGGGCAATGGGAAGGGGTCACGTTTAGTCACGGCATTCAATGGACGATAATCAACACATAAGCGTTTATTGTTGTCCTTCTTTTTGACGAGGAAAATGGGTGAAAACCAGAAGGAGGATAATGACTAAATTACATGCTTTTTCTCACCATATATTGGATAATTTTCTCCAAAAATGTTAATATTACACAGGAATGAGTCGAGGAACCTGATGGATAGGTCGAAATTTTCCGGTATCGTTATCATGATGTAGTATATGCGTATGCCCTTAAGGTCTGTTGGGGACGTCGAACTGAGTAGATATCTCCTCTAAGAGCCGAGCGATGTTTTAACTGTGATGACTTAATATCATCGGGCTCCGATAGGAGAGAGGCCCACAAAGTTCTATTAGAAATCGGTGAAATAACATCTGTGCGATTAATTTCGCTATCGCCAAGAAGAATTCTAAGGGGGGTAATTCTATGAATGCGTGATAACCGCTTAAAAAATCCATACACAGAATTGCGTCCCGTTAGATAAGTGCGCATACAAACGTGTGTTTTGTGAAGAAAAAGCCAATGGTCACGGCACTACCTGCTTGTCCTTCAGGGTGGAGGGCAGAGCCGTTACCATCGAGAGCTGTACGGGTGGTTTGGGAGCTCTGGCTATAATCCACCGAAAGTCCAAACAACCTATGGAGTCAGACGCCCCGTATCAAGCAAGAGCGACCGCTTATTACCATAAAGCGTACTGATAATGGTGAGAGGTGGACAATGTTAAGAGAAAGTACGGTCAGGGACGGAAGAATGACAGCATTAAAAACAGCCTTACCGGAACTCGGCTGAGGATGAATTAGGGGATTTTGGCCACAAGGTTGGGCCCGTCTACCAAATCGGTGACATAGAAACATCTATTCAGGTGCAGCTGGCAACGACGGACTGTGTAATGTGATGGCCGACGGAAAGGACGGAATCAGTTGCGGCTCCAAAAAAATGTTGGCGGATGCAAGTTTTCAATGGGCCACCTCAGCAGCCTGGTATCCACGCGCCCCATCCAGTGCATTTTGCAGGGAAACGTTTTTATTTTCGAATGAATTTTGAATAAAGTTTCGTGTTTCGAACACCCAGCGAAAATCGTTTGACTACCTCAGCCTAACGCCGAAAGTGTGATTAGCATTGGAAGGACCTAAGCGCCAGCTCTCGTAGAGCTCTAACGTAGGCATCAGTCCAACGCTGTTTTAAGTTATCGCCGACTCCAGAAGGCTTCAAACGCTTAGGCAGCTGGCTGCTTAAGATCAAATAGATCGTTCAATGTACCGAAGAGCGCAGTGGCAGGGGCATCAAAGGAGATCAACCTTAGCCATTGACTGTCGGACAGCCGAATCGACCAAAAGGGAAACTAGTTAAGAGCCAGCAGCCTTGGGAGGGACACCACGTAGAAAGTTTCTGGCATGGGATGCCCATAAGGAATACTCGTCTCCGGGGTGGAAAGGGTTGTGGGTGGCGGAGGACCGGATGGACGATGACTGATTCTATTTTCAAGTTTGGGTAAAAGAAGTAGAAGAGTCAACCAAACACGTTTGATTGACATCAAGTTCGTTCAACAATCCGCGTCACAAGTTTCAGGCCTGTTTAAAATATCCGGTTCGTCCTGTTTAGTTACAGTCGTTTCATTCAGGTTGTTTATCGAGTGATTCATTAAAAGAACGGAAGGGATATATAAGGTAACAGAAACGTTCTGTATAGTTAAATTTGCTATTAAGGTTATTGTGTTTTACGTTTAATACACGAAAAAATATCAGAAAATGTGCCATGTTTGCCTTCTGGTAACTTCGAGAATCTTAATCGTAGTAGCAACTTTTACTGCGGTAAAATTAAAGCGGGTGAAAAAAGTAATTCGCCTATTTGCATCAGCTTCTACTTGTATTTTTGTCTCATTTTTACCGGAGAACCCAAGATAAATATTGCATTTATCAAAAAAGACTATTAAGTGAAAATTAATTATGCTAAATTGCTTGCAGTTTTGTCTTTATGTTGTTTTATTTGTTCGATCGATGTGCTTTAATGCACGTCCGATGCCGTCTCTCTCTTGGTTTCCAGAATCCTTAGACATTACAAACGAATCCAATGCACCCGTATCGAAATTTACTGATGATTAGAAGTGGTAAGTTAAGAAGCAGTTGTATCGATGGAGGCAAACACTTGTCACACACTTTCTGATGTGCCACGATTTTCCACATCTCGCACAGCGGTGGAGGAGTGGGTAGGTTGCATTTGCTGGACAGCGTTGGCAGTGCCTTACAAGCTATAAATTTTAGCACTTCCTCTCAGAGTTCTTCTTCTGTGACTTACCAAAAATGTTTGCCATCGATTGCCGTACCAGCTACATAAAGCTACTTAGGCGCTGTTTGTCGTCAAGTACCTGAACACAGGATCTCTTGAAATATTAATTCGGAATGCCTGATTGACATTTTTTACAAAATTGTTTTTCTTTTGTTAGCATCTGAATACTGGTAATCATGGGTGGCATCTTGAGGTGCGTATGTAATCAAAACCACTTTTGACTTAGCTCATGAGTAAAGAGGAAGAAGACTTTTAGAAGACCGATTATTTTTTTATTATTCTCCTTTTTCGAACTTCTGTAGGAGTCCATTGTCAGATGTTGTAGCAACAGTTGAAAAAAACTACACTTATAAGGGGTAAAATCCAACCAAATTCAATGATGGCAAGTCTTGAGGTGGCTACGATGTGCTCTGTATGCGGGCGCCAGATCAATACCTCGATACATAGCTGTTTGCCAGCGTACATATGGACACATTTTGAACGCGAAATGAGATCCAAGCTTTGCTTGTCATTTGTTTGAGTGTGATACTTTAGATTAGTCCCTTCTATAAAGTGTCACAGGTCAAAGGCATATATTTGCCTTATTTTTGAATTTTTCTATTTTTAAATTTTCGGTTTCAATCACAGGTATATGTCCGTGGCCATAGCTATACAGGCTTTGGAGGATGCTGGTTTGTCTACAGATGTGATCGCAAACGAGTTTTTAAAACTTCGTGGCGGTTACCCGGATGAAATATTCCTGAACGAATGCCTCCATCAGTTGGAAGGCGCTGGGGATACCCATACAGACCCGGCGACCTTCACCATTCTTATCGAGTACACTAGAGAAAAGTTAAACACCGGGCACTGGAGCGAAGTTCCTGATTGCTGGCGTATTTCCTATGCACTCCTCCGACTGGCGTCTGCTATCACGCGCCTGCGTGCTGTGGCAACCGAAAACGAAGCCATCTGCCAATTGAAGCTGGCTCTTTGGGAGCTTGATGATGCTCTCATCATGGGTTTCTGCAGTCTTAACGAAGGTATAACAAAGATGGCCAGTTTTCTTAATAAGTTGACAAATGACCCTACCGAGCATCGCTTCCCCGCATCTTATCCCGAATTGAGCCCTGAAGCTGTTGACTTGGAGGCGTTCAAATTCAAGGGCGAGAGGATTTCAGTTTTGCCGAGGGTGCATCAACCCTCGCCCAACGAATTTATGCAGATTCTGACACGGGGTGTGCCCGTAATCATTACTGGTGCCATGAAACACTGGCGAGCACTCAACCCAACGAGCGCACACTACTGGTCACCTTCCTATTGGTCGAAATGTGCCGGCCGCCGAACTGTTCCCGTAGAGGTGGGCTCCGCCTATACGGATGACAAATGGGGCCAGCGTCTTATCACAGTGGATTGCTTTCTAGAACGTTTCATCTTGCCTAACCTGGAGCAGAATCACCAGCATTCGGTCGGCTCTAAGGGTTACCTGGCTCAGCATCAGATCTTTCTCCAGATTCCCGAACTCGCAGACGACGTAGACATACCCGACTACTGCTATGTAGGCGGTCCGACAGACAGTGAGAGTACAACCATTGACAGTAATATATGGTTCGGCCCTGCTGGTACAATCTCACCCCTGCATCATGACAGTGACAGATCGAACGTCCTTTGCCAGGTGATCGGCAGGAAGTACGTTAAGTTATACACGGCTGACCAGACTGATCTCGTCTACCCCACATGGAGATGCCATGTTGTCCAACACTTCACAGGTTGATGTAGTTGATCCGCGTCTAGATGAGTTTCCTCGCTTCGCCAATGCCTCCGGCTTTCATGGCTGCATTGAATCCGGTGAGATGCTCTTCATTCCACCTCGTTGTTGGCACTATCTTAAGTCTCTGTCGTGCAGTATTTCCTTAAACTTTTGGTGGAATGTCTCCCAGGAACTCATTCCTGCATGGTCATCCTCCTACTCTGCCCCTGCCAACCGCCAGATAAATGACAAAACTGTTAACTGTGACGACGCCGTTGTCTTTTTTTAAAACAAAGATGTTTTTAAAAGTACCCTCCTCTTTCTGCTCTCGTGACTCTATGTCATCTGGTCTGTGAACTGTTACTTTTTTGCCGTACGTTGCACTTAAGCTGACTTTTAATGGGTCTGCTGCATTGTTTAATCTTGCAGCATAATCAGCAAGTTGTTCCGTTTTTACATTCATGAGGCATTTTCATGGCCTGACTGCCGGTTGTCCTCTGCTGTGGTTGGTAAGGCTATTGGTATGTCAACCACGCAAACTGGAGACCTTAGATGCTTTTGAAATTAGCTTTCATGATATTGAGGTTATGTCTTTGGTTCTGTGGGAAGTTCCTGCAGCTCAATGCCGACAAACTCTCGCGGATCATTAAAAGCCAACAATAGTTACTGAGAAAATCGCCGTCAGTTTGACTAACGTGTCCCGGAGTGCCGTCTTGACTTCCACCTGCAGTCGTTATTTTCGCTCCAGCTTACTTTAGCCTTCTACTAGTGCTCTTCTGCACCGTTTCTAGCTCGCAACCCTGCAGAGCCGTGCGATTGGGGATTGTTTTCTGCGAGAGGTGGGCGAGGGAGGTAGGGTAGACAAGAAATGTCTTTTGAGGCCACTTAAGCATACAACAGCTTCTACTCAGCGTTACATAATAGCACTAGGAAATCACGCAGGACCTACTGGACTCGCTTTCCGCCCCATCAATATTTAAACCAGTTAACTCACCTGCGCCCATTCGGCGTAGCGTCACTATTTATATCAGCTTGCTGCAAATCTCTCTTTTAGATGAATTCGCGCTTGCCGCAAGAAAATACCTATGATCTGGAGCAGCAGTTCCTATTGAGCCTACCTGAGGAGGCTGCACGATATCTGTCCGAGGATCTCAACGTCGGCATACCCCTCAAGGTACATGGACAAACCCTCTGCACTCTCACCATCCTTTCTACTGCCCCTGCTTCTCACACGCCCCCTCCTCCCTTTTTAGGACAATCTGACCATTGAAATGAAACCAGACATGCGAAATGCCATTGTTCGCTACAACGGTCAGGTCTACCGAGGCGTGTTGTTGGATTTACCCTGCATCATCGAGTCTCTCAAGACTACCGATCGCAAGACATTCTACAAAACGGCGGACATCTCTCAAATTATGATTTGCAGCCAAAGCGAAGACAACGGTCCGATCAGAGGTTCTGCGGCTTATCTCTCCTCCCGTTCCCAGGCTGGCAACGTCTCCACTGCAGGAGGGTATATTTATACACGTGTTTAAAGTACTTCGCTTTAATGTTCAAGATTACCCGGAGCCCTTGTCTTTCTAAACTAGTTGAGCTCAGTTTGAATTTGGCGCGCGTAGAAGTGATATTTGGCTTTGTCAGTCACCTCGTCCAAGCCTGCCTCCTGTCGTCCTACAATTGCCTTGCTACCGGAGCCAGGTAGGCGGTCGATGAGAGGACGTAGTTGATGCTGTGCAAGACGCACTCCGCGGAGCACGCGGTGGACGTGACGGTCGAACTGGCGTTGCCGTTAAATGCCTAATTGACCCAACAAAGCACAACTGCTAAGGAGGAAGTGACGTGCAAGACGCACTTTTCTAGTCACGGTCACGGATGTTAATCTGGAGACATTTCCTGCCGCACTTGTATTTTTTTGTGGTCTGGGAAGTGGTTATAAGTTCCTGATCCCTACCAGCCGATTCTGACGCTGTGCCTGACATCAGCCTCGACTGTTCCATTGTTGCGCTGTTTTCAGGCTCCAATAACCACTGTCCGCGGTTGGAAACGCTTAATAGAGTTTCATCCGGACTTGGCACTGTCATATTGCCACAATGCGCACGCGCGCTCTCTGTTTATTCCCTTAGACGTCAGACCAGATGTTAAGTTTGGACAAATATGTCTTAAAATGCATAGCTTAGATGTCGTTCTTACTACTACTACTACTACTACTACTACTACTACTACTACTACTACTACTACTACTACTACTACTACTACTACTACTACTACTACTACTACTACGACTACTACTTGTGTGTAAGCCAGAGGTTTCCAGTTCCACTAATCCCCTTCGACTTTGTCCTGAGCTGATAGATGTTGAGCACTATGGCGACATCGCTCTTAGGCACAGCAGCTGGAAGCGTATACCGGTGGTAAGATCAGACGGCATCATGCCTGACGTCAGTGCAGAAGCTATTCGCTTCTTTACCACTAACGCGAAAATGTTTCTGGTTAGCTCTATTGAGCCGAATTCTCACCTCTGAACAGTCAACGAATAACTGCGATCTAGGTGAAGCTATTTCACCGGCATTGAAGAACCCGTCATCCACGTCTATCACGCGCACTTCGGGCTGATGAAGAGGGTTTTTTATAGTTACACTGGGATTCCATTAATGATTACATATGGGAAATGATGTGATCACGTCAGCTTTGTTGCATGTTGTCCCCTTCGGGCTTAATTAACCAAAAAGGTTTACGGTGGTTGTATCGTATGTGGTCCCACCTGATCAATTTTCGTACAGCTTGCCTAATCATTTGAATTACGTAGGTGCACTTCGCGACAATAGATTGCGAAAGGTGCTATGCGTTAGAGAAAACTTACCTCTGATAGGAATGTTACCACCCGTTGACGAACGATCACCGATCGGTAATGGAATCACTTGTTCCGTTCTGCCTTGAGACTCAATCTCGAGCCCTGTCGGCAGCCGCACGCTGGTTATTATCATAGGCAGTGAACATTGTCAACAAAAACAAGGGAGACTGGAATGGCCATTTCTGGCTTATTAGCCATCAGCAGCCAGTGATACCCAACCCGAGGCGCGAACCAGCGACCTCTTGAGCCGCTAAAGCTGACCCATTCTCTAAGCCTCACATTTAACCTACATATACAGCTAATGTGTCTACAGGTCTAACCCGAATGTTAGTGGTAAATGTTACGTTTAAGGATTAAAATTTGGGCTAATGTTAGATTTGACGGTTAGAGTCAAGGTTAAGGCTGTAAATTAAGTGTTAGAACAAAGGTTTTAATGTTAAATTTAGGTTTTAGCGTGAAGCTTAACTCACAAAGACACATATAAGAGCTTCTGTGTTGACTGCTTAGTCAAAGTTTCCCTTAATACCGTGGTGTCGCGCAGTCGACCGTTGTCAGCTCACGAAGACACGCACAACGGCTCCGATACTGATTACTGGATTACAGTTATTGCTTTTGTGAATTATTTTGTCATTACCGTTCCTTTTCTTAGGTCGCTTTCTTGTGCTTTTTTCCGTTTTTTAAAATTTACTTGTATCCTTTTCCCTCCTTTAGTGGTTTGTTTGTCGTTGATTTGGCTTCTTTTTGCCGACTGCCCGCGATTAGGCTGATCAACCAATTCCGATTTTTCATATTTTTTTACCTTGTGCCCTTGATTTTTCACTGGCCATTGGCACACTTAAACGAGATAATGGCATAAACGCAATTTCGATATTTCTTCGTCACCTAGTATGTTGTCCACTGCCCCCTTTGCTTCACCCCTAAAAGCAATATTACCAACATTTCCGTATCCCAGGCCTCCTTGTTTCTCGTCTTATTAAGTGGGACCACATAAGACACCGTCGCCACTTTCCTCTTTGTTTGCGCCAGCTTGATTATTTTCCACTCATCCTCCCTCCCGCCCTCGCTCCCCGTGATATTCGACGAGGAGAGCAGTGCCAACATGTTTATTCGGCTTCTCTCACGATAATCAGTTCATCTCTTCATTTAACCCTCCCGTTCGCCTCGCCTTTAGGCGTGATCCACGGGAATACCAGTACTTACATGGCATCACCCCACCCCTGAAGAATGTCTTGCGCCGAAGATTTCGGAAGACTCGAAAGAAGCGACTCGTTGACATGCCGCAGATCGAAAAGGAGGTGAAGCAGCTGTTGAGGGCGGACATGCAAGCTGAAGGTGTTAAGTAAGTACTTTTCTCCACACGACGCCTAATAGCTGTTTTTTTGTGTTTTACCCTCACAGACATCGTTTTTTTTTTTCAATCGCGCAGCTTTTTACCATGTTCTGTGGCTCCATTTTGCATACGAGGTATGTAGGGGCACTACACGCCCAGGGGAAAGACGTCAGTAGAAGTAGTGTATTCTGTCGGAGGTCCCGACGCGTGGCAAGCTCTGAGCCTGTGCGCGCGCCCATACGCTACCGTGGTATGGGTTTGAGGGAATAAACATCATGTGAAAATGCATCACTGGCTGGCTAATCGGTTGATGGGACAATAGCAGTTTGTGGGCGCCTGTAATTGGATGTCCCAGGGCAGCTCGAGAACTGTGATCACGTGACTTTGCGCGGCTTGGGCAGCAGGCGATACAGGTGCACTCTGTCCGCGATGTAACAGTGCTGCGAGCTACTAACTGACCCACAAGAAAGCC
This sequence comes from Schistocephalus solidus, assembly GCA_017591395.1. Lineage (NCBI taxonomy): Eukaryota > Metazoa > Platyhelminthes > Cestoda > Diphyllobothriidea > Diphyllobothriidae > Schistocephalus > Schistocephalus solidus. The sequence goes on from WEDG01001040.1 coordinate 54,212, forward strand.
GTACGGAAGACGGCTGCGCATCATGCTTAACTTCACGGAGTAGATCGTTCTTCATTGTTGCCCCACAACTGCCAAGAAATCTGTCAGTAAATTGAACGTAAGTTTAGAGCCTAGATTTTCTGCCAAGCAGGGTTAGGCAGATCGGAGACACCAGTTAGGAATACGTGGTTTCCTGTGCTTTTTGTGGCCCTTCATTCCACCTCGTCTCTCTCTCTCTTTATCGCTTCTCTAACTGACTAGTTCTCTCCACGTGCCTACCAAACCTCAGCTCTTCCGTTGTACTCCATATGAACCACCACTGCATTCGAGGCTAGCTGTGGGAAGGGATTGCCCAGTATTGACCTTTTCTTCCCATATTTTTCGTTTCTAAGTGGTAATGTCGAGACAACGACCGCAGAGAGGTGTGGCTGCGGTCTACATGTTTAACACCTACTCCTAGCTCCTCATTCTACGCGAATAAGATATCATGAGGTCTGATCCTGTAACTTTGAGAGTTTCTGTAAGACCACAGGGGTGGTATTGTAACCTTACCGTAAATCCCACAACATCGAGTTTTCCTTCCAGTTTGCAACCCTCAAAGACACAACTTTTGGCGTGTCTTATTTACTTATGTGCAGATTGGCGTGGTCGAGTGGTGCCAGTACGTGATCTCAGACATGGTGTCCTGTGCTTCTGTTGCCCCTATTTCCCCTCGGTCTCCTCGCAGTCACGCCCGCAGTCACCCCCACTGATAATTGGACACAATGCAAGTCGAAGGAATGTGGCGACGGTTACTAAGCCAGACATGCGCATTCTAGGCGCTGCTACATGCCACTAACCATTTTTATATTTACTCTTCAGGTGGGAAGTGATTTGGAGTGACCCACCTCGAACCATGGCCGAGTCCTCCGCAAACAACAAGACTCAGGCTGCTGAGGATGCCGACGGTACGTCCTCTGTAAGTGCAGGGAAGTTGAATCTCCAAGATGGTGCCCGTCTCAACGCTGTCGAAGAAGAGGAGGAAGAGGAAGAAGGTATATTACTAGGAATCGACTTACTATTAGAACCGTTATTCAGAAGTCACAGTAATTGCCCCTGTATAGTCGCCTTGAGTAGAGCGATACCCTTCCCTGAGTTTGGCAAAGTGAATGGCCCCAAATTTCCATTCAGCTGGGATCCGAATCGCCCCATTTGTTGTTGTGTCCTTGTTTGGTGTCAGACCACAGTGCGTGGGCCTGCGCCCTCTCACATTTCCGGTCCTCTTGACTCGCTCTTGACACCGGGCCCAGGTGGGGGAGTGGATCAGAGAGTGAGGTAGATGCCCATCAAGTCCACTCTCACTGTAATCCAGTGCAAGTCACCGTTCCTGCACCGCCATGCTGTGGAGCACACGGGGGACATCGTGGAAACTATGACGGTCGAACTGTCGAGTGGCCTAAGTAGAGTTCAGCGCACTCCGTTCACCACCGGAGTAGTCGTTTCCAACTCACGGTAGTTCTAACAAGTTAAGTATCCTGCTAGGTTGGATGTGCACGCTGCACGTGTTTGTCGATTAGCTTATGTAATAGGTAATCACTATTTGTCAAAGAAACGAGCATCATGCCATACCAGGCCTTTTTATACGTTACAAATGTCAGCCCTGCCACGCACCCATTGACATATTTGTAGTTTGTCAACGCTTTTCGTGTTGCTTTTTATTTCTGAAGTTCGAGCGTCGTAGTCCGACGCTGTCCACCGTATGCTGCAGTTCATGGTGGTGGTACAGGGACGATGCCTTGTGCGTAGATTAGTTTTAAGTGATAGTAGACTTGCGCTGCAGCTACCGCATTCTCTCTCTCCCTCTTCCTCCTTCCGGTGTCAAGAGAGAGTCAAGAAGACCAGAGGTGGGGTCGGTCGCAGGTGGCTGGCGCGGCCATGATCTGCCCCTCGTGTTAGTTCAGCGCATCTACCAAGCGGCCCGTTTAGGGGGCCACTTCGTAGTACAAATAGGGAGTTGAAAGACGCATAACTATATTTCCCGACACCGTCCTCTTCTACGCACTTATATAGCGACAGATTAGAACGCTTTAACGGTGAATTGAACACATTTGATCGTCCATCGGATTGTTTCTTCGTGATGTGTCTGTGCCAAAATGTCAGGCCTTGGTTATGGGGCAGTTGCCTCTTTGGGTTCTCAAATAGTCGAAATTTCTCCATCCCCCACCATGCTAACCTTTGGAAGCTACTCCACGTCTCTTTCCCTGTTTGGTTTCCGTACATGCTGCGATTCCGTGCCCCAAGCATAATATTTTGCTCAATTTTGCTTCAAGCCAAAGGGCTTTTTTATTAAGAAGGTTGATTTCATCTAGTGGTGCTTGTGCGTTCGGTTTTTCCAACCCCTCTCTTCTGCTACTGTGTCCCTGTTTCAACGGGAGACCGGACCACAAGATTCTGCCGCCTAATCACCACACGTAGCGTTGCCGAACCTCTCATCGCTGCCCTTCCGTATCCCAAGCATAATATTTTGCCCAAGGTTGCTTCAAGTCACGGGGGGGGGTTGAATTCGTCTAGTGGTTTTTAGGACGGTTGAAAAAGATGGTCAGGATGACTTGTATGGCCGCCCAAACATGATATGAGAACAAGAACCGCCCCAATACATGTAGCTTTGTACCAAATACAGATGAATTAGGTTTAGGATTAAGGGTGGGTTAGCATTGAGTTTAAGGTCGGAGTTAGGGTTAGCATCAGGAGTATGTGAAGGGTTAATGTTTAGGTTCGTTTTGACTGTACGTTTTAGATTATGGGTAGGTCAAGGGTTCAGATTAACGTTTCAGTTTAGTTTTACATTAGGGCTCAGCCACGGAAATTTTTACTCCTGAAATTTAGCGCAAGGCCATCTATGTTAAGTGGGTGGGGCATTCACATTTCCTCTGTCTTATTTAGGCAGCCATACAAGTCATTCTTACCAAAAAGGATATATACGGAGCCATGAGTTGATTAAAAGATGTATTCGGAGCGTTCGGTATTCCCAAGTCAGCTTAAATGCTTTTTTATTACTGTCCGATCTCTTCTTCTTCTTCTCTGGACGCCTTTTTGACCTTTTATACTCCTCAACATTCGAATTGTGATTGCCTCACTCCATCTTTTACTTCTCAGGCCATGGAAATTACGCGGTTGATCACCTGGCGGTGTTTGGTGAAATCAGCAGCAGCAGCAGTAGCAGTAGTAGCTGTGCGAGTTCATCCTGCTCCGAGGACGAGGACGCCACAAAGGTGGCCAAGTCGACCGCAGGCAGACACCAACGAAAGGCTCCGGGCGCTTCAGAATCTGCTCCGCCGCCTACTGACACCGGCCTCGAGGATTTTGTGAGTCATCCCAGTCCACAGGCACCGCTGTTTGCAAAACTTTTTAACCATCACCACCACCCCAAATCAGACGAACCTCCACGTGAACACGTAGGCATGGGTACACGAGCGTGTTTAGTGTAGAGCAGAGGGACGCTGGACGGCCGGCTGCGCACCGTTCACGAACTCCAAACCCAACACTGTTCTAGCAAATCCAGCACAGATCCGACTGTGAATGGCTCAGTTTGTCTAAGCTGATCTCTTGAGCGCTTTTAAAATGGGCAATGCGAATTCACTACCTTGGAAGTGTTGGTAATGTTCACATTATCAGAGAAGAGTACTTGACGCGCGCTTCCATGCTGCATGTCATTAACGTGTGTCTGACAGCGTCCCGCAGTGACCGTGGCCAGAGTGCTCCCATAGGATCTGATTGGTTCATGTCTGATAAGTTCCTCGGCTCTTCTATAACTTTCTCTCGAAGCGGATTGGATAACATACTAGCCAATCTGAACGGGCTGCTATAAAAATACACGGAGATTTCCAGTGAAAATGACGTACGGGTCTTGTGTGTATTTTCCCGTAGTCGGTCGTGTTCTCTGTCCTGTTGGCGTCTGGGACACTAGTCGATCAAGCATGCGTTTCGTGTGAATTCTAAGCATCCGGTTGGGTTATGACAGGAAGCTGCACTTGTTCCTTAGGCAATTGGGGTATTAATGTGTTCAATTCGACTAACATCGGGTCCTGGCCGCAAAATTCAGCAAACGCTGCACTAGGTAGGCTTCGAGGCCGGCAAGAAATTCGCATCAGTTAGCCATCACCAGACGGAAATGCCTGTGGCTTCTGCTAACTGACAAGAAGCGCAGCCAACATCGATTCAATCTCTCGACCCAGTAACCAATACGTGAACCATTTACCCAGTCGGCAAGCTTGCCGAAGGAGAGTCGAGATTTTTAGCAAGGGTCCTCACGTAGACTAGAACGGCGGTCGAAGGGGATAACCGCGAAGTTCGTGGAGTCTTCGACTTAAAAACTGTCATGACTGCGGAAATTGGCAGACTGTCATTATCACCCCATTCAGACAGCAGAACGGAAGTGAGCATTTCAGTTTTACCTTTGAACTCTGAGTCTAGAGCCCATTCCGGACTGTCGGTCGGTGACGAACAGTCAGTCATTGTGGACGCAGATCAGGGACGCTAAATGGCTTGTGAATCGTCGCCGGCCAGTGTTAACCTAACCAAAAACGCTGGCTCTCCCAAGGTTGGGATCCTGCAGGTCATTAGGCATTTTATGCCCAAAGGCCTTGCCGATAAACCATTCACTTATCCAAAGTATCGATAGTCACAAGTGGAGCATATTATATTACTGAAATCAATTAAATAGCAATTATTTATTGCTCTTGAACAATCGGCAAACGCTGCGCGAACGAGGACCTTTGACGAAAGCTCTGTTCACAGCAGGGTTTGACTGGCTGTCTAGTTTTCAGCTTTTCGTTGTCCGAAGGCAGTTTGATTAAGTTTACCTCTTATGTAACTATAAAAGATACTTTTAATGGACTGCGTACGAATAAACTGGCTTGAAAACCACACGTATGCCTGGTGCAACTGAGGGCATTAGTTTTCAACTTTACTAACCTCGGGTGTTCATGAAAAAGTCAAATGACCACTTATACTCTGGCTCTTTTAACTCTCTCTTTCTCTGGATTGCGAAAATTGCCCAACTGTAAATGGTAGAAAACCAACGGCCCAGCACAAAGTATATCCGGTTAGTAGGCGCTACAACCACACGTGTCAGGGAAATGGGCATTGCTCAGTGAACGCCAGGGGCCATCCCCAAAACGGGGACGGGTGAGGAAGCCCTTAAGGCATGGTCTTCCGTCGTAACTCTGGATAATTAGCCCAATTGCTGAATTTGTTGACGCGATTTAAATTCACTGCGGTCTTTGCTTACTTACGCGACAGGACACGCCTGCTAAGGGTGACACTCTGAAGGACGAATTGGCAGCCCAGCTCCTACTCTCCGACTCGGGTGATGAAGGTGATGCCGACGAGAACATAAGCAATGGGAACGGCGGTGATGGCAGTAGCAGCAGCGAATGTGATCCTGCGATCCGATCCGCCGATCTTCGCCAGCGGTCTGATTCACCTACCGGCGTGGAGGACACCCATGCGGCAGCTGAGATCGTTCTGGACGACGTGGATGTGGGTCTGGGTGATGGTGACGAGGATGATGAATTCCAGCGTGGTGGTGAACTCCTAGACGATCCGTTCGGACCCGCGTTAAGCCATTCGGAGGACGATGAACTCAGTCGGGACAACTTTTAATGTTTAAAGTCTTTCCTTTTTAAGTATTGTACAGTCATTTGTAAGTGAGTTCTTTCATCATTTAAACCAAAATTTTCTTGTCGTACACGCCCATTGGTAGGATCCCTCGACCGTTCGCTAATGAATAATGTAGCCTCAATACCAGAGCCAGCTATCTCGTCAAAACATATGGGACAGAGAAGGCGGGATAAGCCCACAGGCTGATTGGTTGAGACGTTCAAGTGAACCTACAGCCGTTTCTTTCATCATCACGTTTATAATGGCTTCAATATTAAGGATGAAAAATAAGCACTCTTCCATGGGGTGTTTCTCTACAGTTTCAATCTTGTGGTGCACTTTGGGCTGTGAGTGGCTTTCGGAAAACAGTCAGCACGCATTTGTAGTGGTACTGCAGCATTGACTTGGGGTCCTGTGTATAAGTTGAGGGAAGATCTTGTTCTTCTTTCTAAAATGGAAAACACAAAAAATGTTGACTACTCTTGATGATTAAGTAGGTGTGTGTGCTTCCAGATATCCGAAAACTGTCCCGTGTTCTTACCAAGATTTCAAAGCCTATAAGTTCAGCGGCCTCTCGTACTTCGGAGTAGCTGAGTTCAATTGAATCTTGTCCGGGTACGTCAGCAAAATGGTAGAGCAGAGGACCTAAGGGCAAAGGGAACTTGTGAACAAAACCGTAAACCTGTACCGAGGGGACACCATTCAAAAATCAATTGAAATATGCCTAGTGTGGGGTGTTTACATTAAATCGACAGGTTCCAGGCTTCTGCTAAATGTGGTCTTTCTTATGTGGAAGCGTAAGCGTTATCGCCAGTGCGACTACCATAGATACTTGCGCGGTTCTTTCGACTTTTCAATGAAACCCGTTCACACCACGAACATTTTGGATGCTGGGCTGCCGCCGAACTGGCAATCCGCCTAGGAAGTCTACACCCTCTCTCGAGCAGTAGACAAACCCGCGGTGCCCGCGCGTAGACAGGCAGGTAATCTTTGTAAGCCATTGCGCCCGATCCCGTCTCCAGTCTTCTATGCCATATAGGGCTTATAAAATTTGTCAATAGGTGTAAACTATATTGGATTAATAAACGAACGTATCCGATGAGTAGAAATTTCACGGTCTTGAAACATCTCATAATCACAAACTTTTTGTAAACGGAAAGATACCCTTGCTTCACTTAATTTTCTACTAAATGAATGCAAGAAATACTATTTTGAGCATTTTTTCTCTAAGATATACTTGAATGTACGACGGCATCGAAAATCGATGGGAGATTTTTAGCAGGTGGCCGAGAAGCTTATTCAAACATTTCATGAAATAGGTCAGCTCCGGCATGGTCAACAACAAGTTCTACTACTATTACTTATACTACTACTACTAATAATAATGATACTACTCCGGTTGCCCGCGATCGTCAGTCGCCTGCCGTTGATAACACAACAGTCAAGTTCGGAGGGCGAGCTCCCGTTAACTCATGCACGCACAATTACTGTTAATGATCACTAATAGTATGCCAAGAACAGAAAAATCCACAGCATTTTAAACCCCACGCCATACTGGATTCTGTTCAGGCTGCAGCTAAAATCGACAGGATAACGAGCCAGTAGCATTATACATCTAAGCAATAGGTTACCAGTTCGCTCTGTAGATGCTGGCGGGGCTCGATAGCGGGCCCCAAGGCACATAGGGGTGAGTAAGTTCCGTAACGCGATTGGTGAGTGTCCCTCTAGCTGCGCATCAGATACTGTCACAGAGATGTGAAAAACAAAAGACTCACCGAAGTTGATCCAATAGCCCCCGGGTACGAGAATTTTCCAAATGGTTTCCAAGTAGTCTAGAATGTTGTGCGCAGTGTCGATGAAGAAGACTGTAGCCACGCAGTCCCAGGAGGCTAGGAAAAACAGTTCGGACGAAAAGTTGAGGTGAACCAAGCGAAATTTTTACCACCAAATATAAACTACTCGAATGTCATGAGTAGTCTGTTAGGTTGTAATGTTATTATTGTACCTGAAATATCGTCAAAACCTTAACAAAACCCGCCGCCAATATACTCAACTAACATGGCCAGAAGCCGTAGGAAGGAGTAAAATTGTGGGGCCAACTGGTCAAATCTCGAGTCTGGGCAGCAGACGTGAAATGCCCAGTCTTCATTGCTGTTTCTTCTGTAGTATTGATTGTTTGATGCTATGCGACCGCCTACTGCTGGCCGCCAAGTACGCCCACAAATGATGATCAGTTGAACAGCGGTCAGCGAAGGTTTGCTGCGAAATAAGCAGGCTCTCGGATCCAGCAGCGACAGTGCTACCAGGGGCGCGCGCGCGCGGACGGGTGAGGAATGGCACGCCAACCGCAAACGGCACTGTGACATAGTGATCGTCAGGAAATAAGACTGTTTGACATCATTGTTTAGCCGGTAGGTTCTTGAACCAGAACGCTCTAAATAAACAATCCAAGCCCCGTTGGACTTGAGAGCGCCAAGGCGGCTCATGAAGATGTCTGATTCAGGTATTTAGACAGCGAGAACAGACTGGCTACAGAACCCTGGTTCAGTGATGCGGGTGAATAGTGCGCGAACTGGATTACTTAATTGGGAACCCACGTTGGATATAGGGTACTGGAATGCGCGAACGTCCCATGACCCTGGTACACGCGCGAGCAGTAAAACGCGGGCTCGTGGGGAGGGTAAAATCCCACCACAGCGGTCTACGCGACTCTTCCAGCAGGCATGACGCAGCCTCTCGCAGCAGATCAGCCATATGATAACCACGGGACAATCAACTTTCATACGTGCGACTGAAGGCTACCAACACCTCTATCGTCGCCGTGCGCATAGCAAAATTAACGGCCGATCAACGTGATAAAAAATTATCTGCTCGCATCTACAAGCATCAGTTGAAGGACTTCCTTGCTGTGATCTGCAGGTGGCTTAAATGGACCCGGCGACTCTTCAAATAAGCGCATTACCGGTAGCTTTGAGCTGATCGGAATTGACTGTCATCGACAGGTGCCTCTAGCACAGTCACAAACACCTGCTGATCTGACCTGAGTGACCGTACGGCAACTCAGATCGGCTTCATTTTAGTGAGTTCAAAGTTTCCTAGCTGGCTGCGCATGTTAGCAGATCGAGGTGTGGTGCGGAGACCGACCTGAAAGTGTACTCCCCCTCCCCTTAAGCTGCATCCAAAATGCCACGTGCAATAAAGCCGCAAAACTACGACAAAACAGCAGATCCGAGGCCCTGAGCACAGAAATCCTGTCTTGCCTTACGAGCAAGTGACCATCAGTCTGTGAGGCGGTTGACAGACTCACCAAGCGGTAACCCAACGACTGAATGAGCAAAAGCACCTTACGTTTGCTTACTCAGACGGCCTGAGCTAGGCTCCGAAATAAGATCCGTCAAATCTGGAAAGGGGGGTCAAACTAAAAGCCAAAAATGACCGCAAAAACTACAGAACAGGCCTTGAACGTTGATGATTCGCCACGTAAGCACGGGGTAACTCTATTCGTAACGTGAATGGCGGCCTTAATGCTGACAACTCTATCAAGGTCGAGCGATGGCATGAGCACGTCGAGCATCTTCTCGACCTCGATTGCCAAATCACCACTTCACAGCGGCAAGACGCCCGGAGAGGACGGTATTCTCACTGAAAGCTGTGAGTCGTGTTGACAGAGAAGCCCCGGTTTCGTGGGGTGATTAGGCAGGCATGGGAAGGTAAACTCGGTCGTGATGATTGGGGGAGATAAGACAAAGTGCAAGAATCACCGCGACACAAGCCTACTCGACGCTGTTGCAAAGGTCTTTTTCCACTGGCATTCTCAGGCGACCCAGTGAAACCAGATTTGAAGCTGGGCGCAAATGCACCGACCGGATAATCATAATATGACACATTCTTGAATTATGTCATGGTAACCGTTGGGAATGTCCACATGCTGAAGAGAGGTCAATCTCTCAGAAAGACGCACACACACGCGCGCGCGTCCCACCCCACCCTACTGCGTGCCATGAACTGCGCTCGGCAGCGTTCCGCATTGGCTGTGGCCACAGGGCTCCCGCAGGATCTGATTGGTCCATATCTGTGAGAAGTTGCTCGGGTATTCTAGAACTTTCTTCTTGAAGGGAATCTTAGCCAACCTGAACGGGAAGCTATAAACACACGCCGTTTTGCAGGTTTTAATACAGTTTGTCGCGGCCGATCGTGTTCTGTTTCTCTACCGTATTGGTATTTGGGACAAGAATCGAGCAAGCATACGCTTCGTTTGATTTTTGAGTACTAGGCCGGGCCATAATAATAAGTAATAACCGACGATCATCTGCTTTCGTAACTTCGCCGATGCGTTCGATTTCATCCATGGTGAGTCCATGTGGTGGATAATGGCACAAAGTGGCATAACGGCTCAACCACTATGCCGTTTGATATTTAATTCGGCGTCTAACAAGGTTGTATTCTGTCACCCATTCTGTAGCTTGAGATAAGGGTTCTATAAATTAGTTTGGTATTTCCAGATTCAAGAGATTCCAAGAACAGATTAAACGCCCTCACAGGTCCTGCCCTCTGACTTGAAATTTTGGGAGAATGTTGTTGACAGATAGCAGAGGTGCGAGAACCGACAGTTCGACCTTACAAATTCGTCTGTAACACACCACGTAGCTGACAGTTGTTTAAGTCAATCGAAAACACTTTTTGGCAGAGACGTAGGATGAAAACAGTGAAGATGACCGCTGCACATTCTCGCACAAGTACCGACAACACCCCGCCCCCATTTCTCTCGCCGCTCACAGCAGCACTGCGTCAGCCACCAACCACCAGCACCATCATCACCACCACTTCAGGGGGGTTATTTCCATTTGGAACACAGTTCCTTCATGTATTGTTGGACACCTTTCACGCATTAACGTGTGTATTAAATGGAGTATAGTTTTCATTTACTCTTTTTTCTTACGCCAGTTTTGTATGTGTGCTTGATGAACAATAAGTTCCACCGTCAGAAAACTACCCTGTGTGCTTTATTTAACCGAGTATTTGTCGTCCTCTGCGTTTACGTCGCGAAGTCAATGATAATCCAAACCCTGATGCTGACGCATCCGGGGAGCTTGAACCCCTTTCAATTTCTGTTGAAATTCATTTCGGTCATGCAGTCAGGACAGATCAGGCGAAAACTAATTCGCATTTTGTAAACCCTCCTCTCCGGAAAAAATCAAACCCGGATGTGCAACAGTACTTGTGGGCAACCAAACGACTGCTTTATAAAAACCAAAGCAATACCCCAAAAATAATAAATAATAAGGCACACATGGTATACCTGGTTCAGTGTACACCTCAGAAAAGTCCCCAGCAACCATGGAGAACTGGACGTCTGGGGGTAGGTCGAAGGGGGAGACATCGGGGATGGTGATCGCGGCGAGCTGGTTCTCGCGACACACATTATTTGAGGACTGGGTGACCCAGGGGTATAGGGTGTACTGGTTCAGGTCCCTGCATCTACAAACATCCAGACAGCTAAGGGCTTAAAAGACAGGTCAATTATAGAAGTTGTGAGGGTAGACGAACAGAGCAGGTAAATAGACCGTACGTATTTAGAACGAAGTGCGCCGGAAGAAGCATGAAAAGACTCCATTCGTTGCCCTGACAGGTGTAACCGCAATGAGCAATCTCCCAGGCCAGTCGGCCCAAACCTGCTCCAGGCACCAGGACTCGAATATCCGAAGTGGGTCTGGAAAAAGAAAAAGGATGACAAACTCGTGAGAACGTGCCTCGCGCACCTATTTTCATCTTGTAAACTCGGGTAACAGGAAGACTCAATGGCTGTAAGCCACCAGACTTCACCAGGCTATAACTCCTTCCCCTAGACTTATTTTGCTACACCCTATTTACGTGTGCTTGCTAAGTGGGAAAAGTTTGGTGAAAGAGGACCATGGATGAATGTATTTCTGACGCAAGGATAGACTACAGCAATAGGACGTGATAAACAACTGATATACCTATCCATTTAAACGCCTGTTCTCCTTCGCCTGAGACGCTACCTTGGAAGCACATCTTCAGTACTATCAACGAAACTAAAGAAAACGAAACAACGATAAACAATACGGCCTACGTGCGCAAGAAAGGTGAATGAAGAACAAAGCAACGCGGTTGTGCAAAACGCCCTTCCTTGAAAACACGGACATAGTCACATGAAGTCAGACATCGCTGAAATGTGCAAAATTGAGTTCAACTTCAAAGCCAGATACGGACTAGCCAGGAAAGCCCCTACTGAAAAAGGAGACGTAGGCGGCTGGCAGCAAATGTCAGTCGGAAGGTCATTCCGGTGCAGACTAAAGACGAATTAGGTCAGAACTATCAGCCGGTCGATTGCCAGCGAATAAGCGAAAAATTCGTACAATTTGGCAAGTTCACCGTGTTGTTGAGAGAGAAAGAGGTGGGGTAGGGAAAAATGAGGTCCTGAAACTCCTTCATTGAAGGGTAGCGAATACGAATTGCAGTATTAATGGGCACTGAGCAATACTCCGGATTGACACGAAAAGACGTCAAGCGCTAGCTCTTTTCTGACAAATTTTGCAGGCTACCTTTATTTAATATGCTCATTTTCATACTGAGAGAAGTCCAATTTTGGAAAAAGAAATTAATTATGTAGGTGGGTATCATATCGCATTTTCATCCAAGTAATATCGCTAACAACAGTTTTTCAAACGAATACGAGGGTTACTGCCAGTCGGGGGAGAAGTCACGACCTGTACGTGGAGACGCGTTTAGGTAGCAGTGGCTGGCAGTGGAATGAAACCCCATGGGCTGGTTCTCTCCCCACCACTCAATAATCGTGCTAATCCTCAGTCAGACAAAGTCACCACGAGGGCTGTACTCATAGGTTTTCGTCAACCAATCGAGGACATATGGTGGAATGATAGATCGCTAATCCACGTAAGTTACTAAGTCGCACTGGGGAACCCATTGCACTCAGTTTTTGAACCCAGTAGGCTCAGTCCCGTCAACTACCATCCAATCTTTAGATGCGCCGGTGTACGAATCGGATAGTCGACCATTTATAGCGATTCCCTCGGAAAGTAGTTAAGCTGAAGAAGAAGGTGCTTAAAAATAATTGCCCTCCTGGGGAACTCGAAGTGTTGCTTAACAATAATAGCCGACCAATTACCTGGTTTTCTAGTTGAAAAGTGGGAGACAGAAAAATACTCAAAATAAAGGTGAGACTTGCGTTACGCCGACAAATCGTTGCGCAAGGAAAGCCGTGGCTTACGTCGTATAGATGTTACCAATGAAGTCTTCGAAAAGGCCCAGAATGCATTGACATACATATTTGGTTTCACCGAAAGCTCGAACACTAGCATTTCTGACAAAAGCCAGCTGGCGTCTGCATTGTGGATTTCACAAGTGCAGCTATTATGTCCGTCGGGATTCCCTACAGTCAATGGTGAAGCACAGTGGCAAAAACTAGAAGTTACTCAGATTGTTTCACGCCTAATCTAACGAAACGAGAATCAGAGTCTGTGTGAAATACCAGGGGATCAAATAAACTGAAGTTAACTCCGACGTGTATCAGGGCTGCGCTCGCATACCAACTCGACATCGCATGCCGGCAGACCACGGGTGGTGGTCAGGGCCCAACGCGCAGACCAAGACCGAATTATCGAAAATCCGCGAGATACAGATCTTGACTACGCTGATATTGTTGCGATACTGGCGAGACCCCCAGGCAGTATCTCAGACAAGTAAATGCAATGACAGCTGAATTGGCCTGAAAATGGTCTTCAAGAAAAGCATAGCGAGTGCAGGTTTCGCAGTCATTGCAAACGATTAATTTTTTTGAATGAATGGCCTAAACCTGTCAAATCGTTAGAGTGAAGGTAAAACAAACCTATTCACCTCGCTCTCACGACCCGCCAACTGCAATGCGACAGATTCGTCACTTTGCTGGCCAGCATCGGTGTCGAGGTGACTAAATAAAGAGCGGTGGAAGTGAAGAAAGCTGATCTGGAGCACGTATTCGGCCTTGCGGCCTGTGGAATTGGCGTGTCAGTTAGCCCAAACTCGATCTCGAGTTTGCCACCGATCAACTGTACGCGACCATTCGTGATTTTTCGGACCTTTACCATGGAGCTGGCGGAACAGGTCACAAGTAATACCGTAATAAACACATGTATGTAATCGCCTTTGGCATCCTATAAGCCTCCATATTGCATAGTACTGTAAATGCAGCAAATTTAAGTCCATATACACTTCACAAACAATGAGCCGAATAAATAAAGAAAGTGAATATATTATCCAGATAGGCCTACCTATCCGACGAGCGAAAGGCAGTATGAATTTCCCGAAGGACAGGGTCGTAGGAACTATGTCTCTCCGGCGCACCAACAGTGGACCAGTCACGAACAAATTGCTTGAGCGTTGACCGGACCTTGTCCATGTCGTTTGATGTGATCCCGAACCGATAACGTTGCCCAGGATCACCATTCTGTACCACTTTGTTGATAGTTGGGTTTTGGTCTACTAAAAACTGATACATTTTAATGGAAACATAACAAGCAAAACTTTGTACGTGGTCCCCCTCGAAAATCTCTGATTTCGCATTCGCAAGTATCTGGCTGATAAAATTTGCATTTGAATCAATGCATTCTTCAACGGACTTCATGTAGGAGGGGAATTTTGGAATCAGAGCCTTTTGGTGCTCCGAAAGTTTTTCGTACTTCGCCAATTGCGTATATACTTTTTTGAGCGCGTGCGACCTGTGAAAGGTTAGAAGCAAAAAAGGACAGGCCAGCATCTTACCGATAAAATTTAAAAGCGGTAAGTGTTTTAAGGAAGTGTCTCCGTTCCAATTCGTCTACGTCCATGGGACCGCGCAAACAAGGTGTTCAAGCAAATTAAACACCTGTGCGATCTGAAATCGGCTCAGAGTGCGAAGATATGCAGAGAAAAGGGCGTTTAGTCGAATTTAGTGGATAATAATCGAACAACTTCCAACCAGCAAGAAGCAGTAATTTCTAACTAACTATATAAAATTGAAGGGATTGAAGCCAGAGTTGCATTTAACGCGGAATTTCTATACCTATAAGGCTTCTTCACGTCAAATTTGGATACGCCCACCAGGACTGTACATGCCTTTTGATTTTCAAAGCCAACAGAGGGGAATCATCGCCTGACATAGTTGCATGGAGCCAGAAGCCCAACTAATCCTGATAAAATTTCCTCCACGAAACGTGAAAGCACATGGGTGAGCAGTGCTCACCTAAAACTTTTCGACTGCGAAGGGGTCTCAAGTACATCGATTTAGCATTCATACACGCACGGGGGACTGGTTGGCCATGTTGAGCGTCAATAAAATTTAACGGGCGTCGACATTACTCACTTACGCGAACGGAAGCTAAAAGATACGCCAGTCAGAGTGCCGAATAACACCCAACTACTGCATCGGCTCAAAAAGGCACCGGTTAAACTACCGAGATGAAGAGTTCCCTTTTTGTTTTTTTACCCAGGCAATTAGACATATCCTTTGATCCAACTGATTTTTGTGGTGATGAACTTTAACATACCATTTTTCACGATATTTAATCGTTACAAGTGCTTGTGAGTAACCACTTTATAGCCTTTTTTCAATAGACAAAAAATACTGTTGGGAATACCCTACCACCCCTTACGCATTGAGTTGACGAGAGCTCTTGTTATAACAAATAAACTTAGCTAAATGACGTACGCTCCTAAAAAGTTTGCAGAATGGAACGAATTGGCTATTCAATTCGCTTCAATTTTGCATAATCGGAAACAACGGCAGCTTGCATAAAAGAGGCTTAAAAGCACGCAGTACCATTAGTCTATTTAAAGCACTTACAGAAAATTGTGCAAAATAGATTCCAAAATCCTTATTCAGTTGTTTGAAAAATTTGAAGCAACCTAGAGCAATTATTTGCATACATTTCATTCATGTCAAGCACTAAACGGAGTCCTGTGTTAGAATAGAAAATGAGCTTATTAAGCGTGAAAGTTTAGCAGTATATACATTTAAATCAACTGGATTCCCAGATACAAACGAAGAAAGAATCTAGACCCGAAAACTCGAGATTTGTGGAGAGCCATTGTGAAGTATCTGTAGAATGTTCCACCAAATCGGTACGTTGGTGCTCTTAATGAAATAGGAAGTAACTATGTTTGAAAAAATATTATGGTCTTCAAACCAGTCAAAATCTTATGAAATATCTTTTCCGTGCTCAAAAATATGTATTTGAAGCTTTTTCTGAGAGCCGTAAAAGAGTGAGCATTGCTTACCACATATGTGGTTATTGGCATATTTCCTATGTCAGTTTACGAAGCGTGCGCAAAAATTTCGTTGGCTGGCTATTGGGCCTTTACACAAACCCAATATCGCTAACGCAGTATTGGAAACACGTATTCGTTAAATATTAATTAACCGAATAAATAGTTAATAAGTACAGAAGGACCAAATGTCATCCAGTGAACGCGTGAAAATCTTAAAAGATTTGCGATAGCCTTAACAGCAATCCTCCAAGCTTGCAGTTATCGTTCCAAAAGTAACCACCGAATCACCAATAGTAAACCTCTCATATTTCAGGTAGTATCGGCGTATTAGGAAGTTTAAGCTCACGTACCTTACCGCGAAGCAGATTTTGTCAATTTTATCTCATATTCGTTGATCAATGTAATGAATAGTACTACGGGTGATCTTATACAAACTTTTCACATCATATGCGGTCAGTACTGTCATAATACAGAAGGATTTCTTCGAGCTAGCAACCAAAACTGCCCTACGAAGTCACCTACTCAAGCTACGTCTGAATGGTGCCAGCTGGGACACACGAAAGTTCTTCTTATCCAGCAGAGTGGTTGAATTTTGGAATGCCCTGCCAGAGGATATTGCTATGTCTGCGTCCGTGGAAGCTTAAGCTTCCGTTTAAAATTTTAAACGGAAACTGGATCAGCATTGTAGTACGAACCACGATGCCTTCCAACTACTGTAACCTTATTACAATTTATATCTGTTTATAATACAACTCGTAACCTTTAAGTACTGTTTTTTTATGAACATTATTTATGTCTCCCCTCGGTGCATATTCCCGCCTGCAGACCACAGCTCATTCTTCTTTCCCTGTAGACTACGTGTGCTTACATTACCTATTGCATTACGTGTAACAGTGTGTACAGACTTCTCCAAATACCGCATTGTAACCACATGTCCCTTAAACCGGAAGTTAAAATTCATGTACACCAATGCGCAAAGCATGTTATCAATGTTTGACGAGATGCAGATCCATGTCTGTGATATCTCACCAGACGTAATTTCTTTGACAGAAACCTGGTTGTCCAACCACGTCGACGACCGTGAGTTAACTATACCAGGCTACCAGCTATTCAGAAGAGACCGGGAAGGGCGTCAGGGAGGAGGCGTTGTAACCTACGTAAAACACGGTCTCCTAGTGTCGGAAAAAAACAGAACAGTTTGCATGCAGCTTCGAAGCTATTTGGCTCACTATAAAGATGCCGAGATCACACAGTCTTGAAGTTCTGACCGTCTACCAACCACCAAGAAATGACTTCGAGGCTGACGCTTGCCTGTTAGAAGAGCTAGAAAGATTTGCCTCTCGATCCGACGTCTTAATAATGGGCGACTTCAATGCACCACTCATTGACTGGAGTTCAGTATATGCACGCGGTCCAGAACTAGTTTTTGACCGACGTTTATTGGACATGACACTGAGGTCATTCCTCACTCAGCACGTCTTATTTCCAACGAGGGTGCGGGAGAGATAGCAGTCAAACTGTTTAAACCGGATGTTTACGAAATCGCTTGATAGTATTGATGAGGTGCAAAGTCTACCTCCCCTAGGTCGCAGTGACCACGTCGTACTTCACTGGGACTGCTCAATGTTTTCGGTGCCTGAAAAGCCCACCAGATTTAGAATAAATATTTGGCGTGGTGACTTTGATCAAATGAAGACTCGACTCAACAACATCAACTGGGAATCAGCTTTTTCGGCAATGTGACAGAGGATTCGGAATGGTTCAGTGAGTTATTGCATATTCTCCTCAGCAACCACTGCCCGATTTCACGAAAGAGACTGGATAAAAGACCCCAGTGGCTGACTCAAACGTTGAAAAAAGAAGTGAATAAAAAGCGGATGTTGTGGAAGAAATCACTCGCTGATGAGACTCCTGCGTTCATAAACGCATACAAGGCACAAAGAAACAAAGTTAAACGGCTTATCCTCAGGACACGACAAGATTTTGAAAAAGACCTGTTGAACCGTGCAGTAGAAAATCCGAAGTTATTCTACAATTACATTAGAAGGAGCACGCGTAACAAGGACCCAGTTCCCTTACTAAGGACAAGCGAAAACCTAGAGATTAGTGAGGATGGAGCAAAAGCGGAGCACCTTTCAGAATTCTTTAAATCTATCTTTACGAGTGAAAGTGCATTAAATCCTCCCGACTACGACTTAGATGAGGGTCCAACAATAGAGGCTGTATCTTTCGACGAAGCAAATGTTCATAAAGAGCTGTTGGCTCTGAATGAGTCTAAATCACTGGGACCAGATGATATACCGCCAAAGTTACTAAAGGAACTCGCTGCGGAACTGGCCAAACCGTTGCCAATGCTTTTCCAAACCTCGTTCGAAACCGGCACGTTATCTGCTGATTGGAAATCTGCACGAATCACACCACTACATAAAGGTGGTAGCAAGGTCTCCGCAGATAATTACAGGCCAATAAGCCTCACCTCGATCTGCTGCAAACTCATGGAAAAAATAATAAAGCGAGAGCTTATGCGCTTCTTAGAGCAGCATAACTTATTATCTGATGCGCAGCATGAATTTCGAAGTGGCAGGTCTTGCGTAACGAACTTTCTCTATTGTTTGGAACATTGGATGCGAGCAGTTGATGAAGCAAGTGCACTGCACGAAGTCTACATAGACTTTAAGAAGGCATTTGATAGTGTCCCTCACCAGCGACTCCTACACAAACTCAACCGAACAGGCATTAGGGGTAATCTCCTCAGATGGATCAAAAGCTTCTTATTAGGCCGCTCTCAAACCGTCCATGTCGGTAACCAGCAGTCGGCGGAGGTTGCGGTTGAAAGTGGAGTTCCCCAGGGCTCTGTTCTTGGCCCTACTCTGTTCATCTTGTACGTCAACGACTTCATCAATAAATTGGATTGTGATGTCCCCATTTTTGCGGATGATATTAAGCTATGGAGGGTCATCAGAACTGCAGCTGACGTAAAGCATTTGCAGGAAAACCTAAACCGAATTCAACAATGGCCAAAGGACTGGCTTTTGCCGTTCAATGAGAAAAAATGCACTATTCTACGAGTCGGTAGAACGAGCACTCCGAACCTCATGGATTACTAGCTGAATGGTATACCATTGCAAGAAGTTGACGCGCAGAAGGACTTGGGAGTGTGGATCTCGAGCTTCCTTAAACCCTCGCTGCATTGTTCAAAGGAAGCCAAGTCTGCGATGTCAGCCCTGTACCTTGTCAAGTGGGCTTTCTCTGCCTTTGATGAAGACTGCTTTGCCAAAGTCTTTCGAACTTTTGTGCGGCCGAAATTGGAGTTCGCTATCCAAGCTTGGAGACCCTGGAACGCGAAAGATCTCAATATCCTCGAAAAGGTTCAAAGGCGTGCAATCAAACTTGTGACTGGACAGGGCTCATTACCCTATGAACCCAGATTAGCTAACCTTGATCTCTTTCCCTTGAGTTACAGGCAGCTACGAGGTGACCTGATACAAACATTCCGTATCATGTGAGGTCAGGGCTGCTGCCTCGCACCTGGAGACTTCTTCCAGTTAGCAACAACCACGAACTTGAGAGGGCATCCACTCAAACTACGTGTTACTGGGGCCAGACTGGATACACGAAAGTTCTTCTTCTCCAAGAGAGCGGTCGACGCTTGGAATGCTCTGCCTCTGGATGTTGTTATGGCTACTTCCGTTGAGCTTTTTAAGAAAAACCTGGACCAGTATAGCAGTGCCCGCTATAATATCCCCAGATCTTCTTAGTCACGTCCCAGTTGAATCACACTCTTATATGACAATACTAATTTTATATTACAGTACCATTTTTATACCATTTTTATTATCTCAAACTCGTTGCATATGCCTCACTCACGAGAATCTCGTCACCAACAATAGCATGCACTCATGCTACTCGTAATATGCGCGTACACATTTATGTTTACTCTTTTCGATGAGCCAACAGCTGCTTATTTTCCGCACGCTATTATGTAAACCAACTTTTTTACATTTTCATGATGTACCAGAGGCTTTAAACCATACTGTAACCAAGAGGGAGTTCAAAGGCGTTTGCCTATCTTTCCCTTAATAAACTTAACTTAAAGTAACTTAACTTACAAACTAGTTCACACTGAACTGAACTGAACTGAACAACTCGTAACCTTTAAGTACTGTTTTTTATGAACATTATTTATGTCTCCCCTCGGTGCACATTCCCGCCTGCAGACCACAGCTCATTCTACTTACCCTGTAGACTACGTGTGCTTACATGACCTATTGCATTACGTGCAACAGTGCGTACAGACTTCTCCAAATACTGCATATTTACAAACTAGTTCATCTTTCTGTACAGTTTTAGAGATTTCGCCTGCAATTTTTGATGCTCCCTTTTCAAACCTTTTGCTGCATGTAACAAGTAAGGAGCTCAAATAAACCAAACTGAACTGAAAGACCTCTCTGATGATATTCTGGACTTTATTTTGCCTGTCAAACATGCACAGAGGGTATTAATAGGAGACTATCACCCTGGAGTCATTTGCATCCGAGAAAGCACAATGGGCATAAAATAGGCCATTAGGGTACGCCAATTTGAACTGGTTCACAAAAGAAGGGATTTCTAATAGGTATATGCAAAGCGGCACAAATTTAGTTGACGTATATTTGAAGTTTAACAGGTAGTTTCCTTGACGATCCAATTGATGAACAGTCAACTTTGCTCATTTGCAGACAGTCTAAAGTCTTGAAAATTTAGGATGTGTGCGAATCAAAATAAAACGCAATTTGAAGGAGCTGTTTGAATAAGAAACGCGCGTAAGTGTATAAGTTCAAGGAGGTTATAAAAGCTGGCTATAATTAATCCTGGTGTGAAAGAAGGTTTTTGCCGAGAATTATGCTATAGAATCTTCGGTTAAAATGAAAATGTTAACAGCCGTCATCATCTTGCCTGGTATTAAGTTAAATGGTCATCTCACACGTTAGTTAAAGAAGAACATTCAGAGGTACACTCTCGTGCGCTCGCATCTGAGCTTGTATAGTTGAAGGCGCAGGTGATTTTTGCTTGCAAACGCGAAAAAATCCTACAGGTTTCAGACCCTAACACAAACCTTTTCCTAAAACAATAAACCGGTAGCAGTGTTCAGAACCTTGCCATGATTGAGGAAATGAACCTCAATATCTTCCTGCTAACCGAACCTTTAGCTTTAATGCTCAAAGCCTAAGTGGGCGTTCGATTAGTTGGTTACAATAAACTCTGCTCACTTCAGTTCAACTTATTGAGGTGAGTAGGCGTAAGCATTTGAGTACCTTATGTGCAGCCCAGGGAGTCTCAGAGGCTACTGGGGAAACGACAAAAGAAAAGGGTAAAACAGGATCTGCTGATATTTCAAAATTTATTGAATGATACGCAAGAAAATGGTGTGACAGTCGACAGCAAAAAGATCTTTCGATTGCGGCCTCTTGTTACCGCCATATCTACAAACAAAAAAGGTACGGTGTCGTTCCCAATGGACACAGTAAGAAAAACTCTGAAACAGCTACAGCCCACTAAATCACCTGGCCCAGATGGTATATCCGCAAAAGTTCTCAATGAACTCACAGACCAGCTGGCCTCTCCGCTCTCCAAGATATTTGAAAGTTCGATGGAGGCGGGGGCTCTGCCTACCGAGTGGAAGATAGCCATTATAACCCCCATCTATAAAGGAGGAGAGAGGACATCACCAAACTATTTTCGAACAGTCAGCCTCACAAGTATCTGTTGCAAAATGATGGAGAAGATAATCAAAACGAAACTTATGAGGCATCTTGAAGAGAATAACTTGCTGAGTTCATATCAACATGGATTTTGAAATGGTCGATCCTGCCTCACAAACCTGCTCACATCCATGAAAAGTTGGACAAAAATCATTAGAAATGGGTCTGTCAGTCGATGCAGTCTACATTGACTTTAGCAAAGCCTTTGACAGGGTTCCACACAAACGTCTGATCTTTAAGCTCCGTCAAATGGGTGTGACTGGCAACCTACTCAAATGGTTGGTTGACTTTCTAACAGACAGGCGCCAGCGTGTTTGTATTGGAGACACCAAGTCTCATTTGGAAACCGTTCACAGTGGAGTTCCGCAGGGCAGCGTTCTGGGTCCCATTTTGTTTCTGATATACGTAAACGACTGCCTGGATTGTCTGACATGCGAGAAGGTAATGTTCGCTGATGATTTGAAGTTATGGAACTCGATTGAAAAACCGGAGGATGCGCGGAAATTACAACAAAACTTAGATCGCTTGCAAACATGGTGTGATGAGTGGCTGCTGAATCTTAATCTTTACAAATGCCAAATAATCCGACTGCGGTCTAGTTCCAGAAGGATGATTAGGTTTGAATACCAGTACTTCATCAGTGGTCACCAACTCCAGGAGTTAAATATTCTAAAGGACTTGGGTATATGGATAACACCAACTCTCAAACCATCGTCGCACTGTGCGAATATCGCAAAGAAAGCTATGTGTATCTTAGGCGCAATCAGGAGATCCTTCGTTACTTCTGACGGAGAGCTTTTTGGGCGCGTGTTTGGAACATTTATCCAGCAGGTGTTGGAATATTGCGATCAGGCGTGGCGCCCTTGGACGAAACATGACTACGCTCTGCTGAAGAAAGTTCAACGGAGGGCAAGGAAACTAGTCAGGGGATTGGAATGCCTACCCTATGAGGGCCGCCTAGAAAGACTTAAAATTTTTCCTCTCTCTTATAGGCAATACAGAGGGGATATTATCTTAGTCTTCAAACTGGTCAGAGGAGTTGATTGTGCCCTTCAGATGGCAAACTTTTTTGAATTGGCAAACATGACAAGTCTCCGAGGTCACCAATACAAACTGAAAAGAAAACACGCCAAACTTGAAGTGCGGGCCAACTTATTTCCCAACGGTTGATTGAAGAGTGGAACAAAATGCCAGCTTCAGTTGTTCAGGCTGAAGGCGTTGAAATGTTTAAAAGAAGACTTGATGCATTTTTACTTGATGAACATATATTTAGTCGACAGCAATGATCGATATACTAAAACGACTATCGCCATGTAACATTTGCTTGTTTTGCTAGCGTCTATCTGTAAATAGGGGTTTCAAAGGCTCTGCCTATCTCCCTTATATATACTGAATAATAATATGGAGTGTGGTGTAATGACAAACCCTGTTGTTTGCAATAGTTCAAAGGGGATCATAAATTACGACGATTTGGATATGAGTCTCAAGGGTTCAGTTCAATCTCTCATCGCTGCGGTTCATTTTGCGATATAAGCCTTTTAATGCTTTCCATTGATATGGGTATCACAACATCAGCGAGGACGCCTAACATAGTTTAACCACACTGATATATAAGGAGAACCTGCGCACATCAAGTCTCACCTACCAAATGGGCACTTTTTAATGGCTGATCTCGGCGATCGTTCATGGTATGAAATTCAAAAAGTCCTCAAAAGCCACACAAAAATTCAATCTCTTCACAATGTGGAATACTTTTTTTCTTTTCAGTGCATTTTATTGAGGCAATTAAGCATGGGCCTCTGAGTACCGTATTTGTAACGCGAGAGTAAGTGTGGTGTACAGAGAAACCATTTGGATTGCAATGCTTCAAAGAGGACCATACAATATGACAAATGGGCGTGAGTCTGGAGGGGAAAGTTAAATCAATCATTGCTCCAACTGGTAATGAAACATAAATATATGGAGGTTCCTTTTAAAGCTTTCCAGCTATTGAGGCATCACAACATCAGCAGGGAGGGCATTTCATTATG
This sequence comes from Schistocephalus solidus, assembly GCA_017591395.1. Lineage (NCBI taxonomy): Eukaryota > Metazoa > Platyhelminthes > Cestoda > Diphyllobothriidea > Diphyllobothriidae > Schistocephalus > Schistocephalus solidus. Next base: position 77,865 of record WEDG01001040.1, read on the forward strand.
TAACCACTTTGATAGAGAAGGAGAACTTGTGCACATCCCGCCTGGCTTGTTGAATGCGCAGTTTACATGGGCGACCGCGTAGATTGGTTGTAGTAGCGCCTTTTTATTGAGAATTTTAGAATTTATGTTTGGTTAGCGATGAGAAGGCACTGTCGAAATTCCACGCCGTCCGCAAATGTCAGGCAACAATCCAATCCCTTCAAAATGCGAAACATCTGTAGGAGATCCCTACGCATTTCCCAATAACTGGAAGGAAACATAATTAGATTTCCTAGGTGGGTTACATATGAAAAGAAGCTTTGACTCTTAACCATTTTCGTGGCACCTCTTTGTACTCTTTCCAAACAGTTCTGATCTTGAACTATCCATGGTCTCCAGGCTTGTATAGCAGATTATAATGTGAACTCACGAAGGTTCAAAAAATCTTGTTGAAGCGATCTTCATCGAAATCCAAAAGACTCTCCTGATGGCATGCAAAAAAATATATTGAGTAGTTTGCCATTCTGGAGCAGTGAGTGGATGGTTATAAAGTGCTGTTCGTCAGGACAGCAAGGTCTTTTTGGGTCTCCAAGTATTGTGATACTGCATCATTGAGAAAGTAGCTTCTTCTCTCGGTGGATCCAGTTAGGTTGCGTCAGAGAAGTAATGTCCTTTTTCAACCTTGATCCACATAAACCAATGATTCAACCACTCCTTCCACCGACTTAGCTTGTTTTGCAATCTGTCTTCGTTGGCAGGGCTCCGAATTACACTGAAGATTTTAATTTCATCTGCAATAATTGCTGCTTCACAGTACAGATCTCTGACATATTCGTCAACTTACATTAGGAATAGAATGGGTCCTAGCACTGAACCGCGGGGAAACACACTTTTGACCGCAGAAGAACTTAATCTCATTTGGCCAATGCATACAACCTGGTGTTGACCCACGAGGAGGTCCTCACTCCATTGTAGGAGGTCACTTCTGATTCCTATTCCTTCTAGCTTGTAAAACAGTCTCTGTTGTGGTATATTGTTGATGGCCTTTTGAAAATTAATGAATTCCATGTGAATTGCGCGCCTATCTTAGAGAGCTCTGATCCAACTCTGGAGCGATTGTAGAAGATTAATCGTGCATGATCTTTCTTTTTAGAACCGGTTTTGACAGTTTGAGTAACAAGTTATAGGTCCTTAGGAGTAGCACGCATTCGCTCTTAATGACCCTTTCCATAAGCCTGCTGCGGATGCATCTCAAGTTTATGGGCCTGTTAGTTTTCACTGACATGCGGCTACCGCTTTTGTATAGGGGAGTTATATGCGACCGCTTCCGATCCATAGGAAGTGTTTCAAAGTTAAATGAACTTTGCAAGAGCACTGACTGATGCAGTAAGTTCGCTGGCGAGTTCTCTGAGAAGCTTGGCTGGATGGTCATCCAGCCCGGCAGATGTCAGTTATTTTAATTCCTTTAAATCTCTTCGGATCTGAAATTCTGAAAAAAGATATGGTTCATGCTTGGAGATGAAGAAATCTTGTGTCAATTGTGTAAACCAAGTGAAAAAACGGTTAAACCTTCTCGGCACTCTAGATTGGCCGAGCGTTTTTTCAACTTATTCTCCAAGTTTTTTTCTCGATATATTGCAAGGTCTAAGGGAAGGTCCCTCAAGTTAATTCCCAAAAATATCTTTATATCAAACCCTGCTTCTCCCACGGTCCCACGATTTCTTCAAAATCGACTCAAAAATTACGAAAGCAGCTTGAGTGTCCTTTCATAAGTTCATTATCGGTTCACTTAAGGATCACATAATTATTTGAATAAGCTTAAAAGATGAAGCACGCGTGAGCTAAGCGTTGAGCGTCTCTAGCAATTAGCGTTGCAAATTCTTTGAGATTTGTTGCTCCAGTCTTCCGTTACCGTTCCCAACTATCTCTTTCAAAGTCATTCCACCTTTATTCGGTCGCAGTAATACTTTTGTGGCAGAGGATTTGGACAGAGCAGAATTGTTAAGTTCCTTCTTCGCCAAAAATTTTACCGTTGAAACCAATCCCATCCCTTCGATCCCGCTGACGTCTCATGAGTTGCTCACTAACATTTATTTTGTTCCCGCAAATATTCAGAAACAGATAAGCCAACTTAATCAATCTCAATCATATGGAACCGACAAAATCCCCAATTCCCTTATTAAACAGATATGTGATTTTCCCCCTTTGCTGAGCAAAGTTTTATCAGTTTTTCTCCAGAATGGTTTCTTTCCTGATTTTTGGAACATTTCTACGATTATTCAGTATTTAAATCCATTGCGTGTATTCCTTCTCTAACTCTACGATCGAATGGTGCCAAGAACAAATTCATTCAGACTTAGGCGCTCTTTCGGCCTGGAGGTCCACATGGCTAATTGAGTTCTCACCTACTAAGTGTCGCTATATGAGTTTTGGGCCTCTAAGGCTGCCGCAACCTCTGATTGTTGAAGGTTTCCCTATGATTGAATGTTCCATTATCAAGGACTTTGCCTTAAGCTACGCCAATAAATTAGATCTTTCGCCTCATGCCGATAGAATAACCGCCAAAGCTGCTCAAATTTGCGGCTTTATTTCTTATAATTTCTACCTTCCTAGAAATTAAATTAAGACTCTATCGTATGTTTGTACTTCCCATTCTTGAATTTTGCTCTCCATTCTTTGGTTTAATGAACGAATCTAGCCGTTCAAAAATTGAAAATGTACAAAGACATTTCACAAAAAACTCCTATTTCCGACTCTTTCAACTACTTCCTACTCAACAAGATGCCAGCTAACGAAGCTAAAATTTCTTTGGGTCAGGAGAATTGAAGCAGGATTTGTCTCCTTTTCCGACTTAATAATAGTTCATTTCTCACCAAGCTTTCCGTCATTACCCCCGTTAGTCTTCCTTATAACCTAAGAAATTCTGCACTAATTATGCCTTTACTTCAGACTCTGGTTTTCATCCACCGCCCCAAAATTGTAATAGTTACAGAGACATGGGCAACACCCTATGTATCCGACACCAAACTCTCTATTCCAGGCTACGCTTACATTAGGAATGATCGACACGAGGGCCGTGGTGGAGGAAGCTGTATCTATGTTCAGCAAGCACTTACATTTCTTCCGTTGGACTATCGACAATTTACCGCGGTAGAAGAGAGCTGTTGGCTCCGAGTAGTTCTAAAAGATAACTACTCTTTACTCGGTGGTAGTGTCTATCGCCCACCCAATGCCAGCGAGGATTACGATCTTTGTCTCTCGCAGGCATTTCACGCTGCAGCTGACTTAAATCTGAAGTACTGCTTGATTGCAGGTGACTTTAAATCTTCCTGAAGTTCATTGGTTTCCAACTTCCGGTCCTGCAAAGTTCGAAGACCTACTTGAGGCCATAGATATAGGCATGTGGGACCAGGTAGTTGATTTTCCCACCCAAGGATCAAACACACTTGATCTTATTTTCTGTAGAGGTTGTCAGCCATTGTCCGTGTCACCTTTAGATCCACTTGGGAGTTCTGATCATGCTATAGTTTTTTTACACTAGAACTAGAGTCTATTGAAACTTTTTTCCGAAAAATATAGCTTTTTCCGTGATTTCAAATCAGCAAATATGAGGGAATTGCTAACACACCTAAATTCCCAGACTGGATTAACTTCTCTGTATGTTCGGATGAGAAATGTTTGTACTGATACTTTTTACAAAGTTCTTATTAATGCCAAGGATGAAGTCTACCTCCCTTTATCATTCCGCCGTAGACTGCGTAGACTCTCCCGTCGTTTTCATCTACAAAACGACACTTCCCTACTGCCCTTGATCCAACAAATCTTCGAAGAGGCTAAGAGGCTGTCTGACAAAAAAAGACTAGCTGATGAGGTTTACTTTGCCGAAAACCCTTCGTTAAATTTTCCGAAGCTCTCTTCGTGCACAGTAAAAGCGCAGAGAAAAACGCAGCACCCCGTACGTCGAAACGCCTTAGAAAACCCTATAGCTGACGCTAAGTTGACTTCTGATAGCTTCAATGCTTTCGTTTCTAGAATGTTTAGTGAACATACTGTCACTTCCTTTCCTAACATTTGGGTTTGGACCGGTAACGTCCTAAAAACCACAACTTTTACCCTCTGGGACGTGACCGTAGCCATTCGGCGTTCTCGTCAATCGTTCAGTCCTGGACCAGATGGCGTCCCGGTCAGCGTTCTAAAGGCGAATGCGAATGATATGTTTACGTCGCTTCTGTATAAGATATTAAATCTTGCTCTTGAAAGTGAAAATTTCCCTATTTTATGGAAGGAATCGCACATACTGCCTATACCCTAAACGCGGCCGACCTACGTCATTTGATGACTTTAGGCCAATAAATACACTACCAGCAGTCTCGAAGATCTTCGAGACCTTGATCAAAGACAAGATGATGCGTCACCTGACAGAGAATAACCTACTTAATGCGGCTCAGCATGGGTTTCTCGAAAATGGTCTTGTGGCACTTGCCAGCTCTCTTTCTTAGATCATTTTCTACAATCTAGAGACAGTGGTTTTGCAATTTATACCGTTTACTTCGATTTCACGAAGGCCTTTGATCGTGTTAACCATGATCTCCTACTGCTGAAAATCGCCTTCCTTGGCATAGGCAACAAGCTTCTGAACTTGATAACCTCCTATTTGAATGATCACGCACAACGGGTTAACATTTCTGATGATATCTCCAACCCCACCTACGTGAGGAGCGGAGTTATTCAGGGCAGCGTGCTCGGTCCACTTCTATTTTGCCTCTTTGTCAACGATGTTCCTGATTGTTTTCAGTATGGTAGGCCCTTTATGTACGCTGACGATTTAAAAGTTTGCCTATCGAGATAAACTGCTCAATCGCAACATCGTGCTTGAGATCTTAAAAAAGGATCGTCAGGCCTTCGCTCAGTGGTTTCGCACATGGTTCCTATCACTTTCTTGGCACAAGTATTTAGAATTGAGAATTTATATTTGGTAAGCACCGGCAAGGCAATGTCTTAGCTAAATTTAAAGAAGCGCTCTGTCCAAATCCTCTGCAATAAAAGTATAACTGCGATCGAATAAAGGTGAAATGACTTCGTGAGAGATAGTAGGGAAACGGAGACGGAAGACTGGAGCAACAAATCTCTAAGAATTTGCAACGCGAATTGCTAGAGACGCTCTACGCTTAGCTCTTGCGTGCTTCATCTTTTAAGCGTATTCAAATAATTCTGTGATCCTTACGTGAACCGATAATGAACTTATGAAAGGACCCTCAAGCTGCTTTCGTAATTTTTGCGTCGATTTTGAAGAAATCGTGGGACAGTGGGAGAAGCAGGGTTTGATATAAAGATATTTTTGGGAATTAACTTGAGGGACCTTCTCTTAGGCCTTGCAATATATCGAAAAAAAAACTTGGAGAATAAGTTGAAAAACGCTCGGCCAATCACTGCTGCGCACGATATTTGATGCTTGCGAAAGGTCAGATGATGGTGCGGCCCGTCGATAGGCACTACAGCACGATGATAACTTCACATAGGGAGGGTTAAATTCTGACTTTGGAGTGCCTTGATGAGCAGGAGTGTCAATATTATCAGATCTGGAGGTGGACACCGATGTCTGTTGACTAGAACATGCGGTACCGCTTGGTAGCATTCTATGATTCTGTCTGCATGAGTGGCTAGTTTATCCAACAGGGTGCTCGTGTCGAGCATAGCCAATACCTGCTGCATGGGCGGGGGCTTATCAAGCCAGATCTGTCGGAAAATTGCATCATCCATATATGACGACCAGCAAGCAAAGAGCATGTGTCGTGGTGGGAAGGTGTTTGATCGCCAAGTTCGACTTGCGTGAAAAGCTCACGCAACGTCGGTTATGCCAGCCCACACGATTAATTAGCATCCTTCAACTGGGTGTATGGCTCCTCAGCAGGGATAGGATCAAGGAGGTCCTCGACGTCAATGGCAACATCGAAAGTGATTGCACTACGTATGAATAACGCGTGCGTTCACTAGTGATACGGCGCGTCGAGAAAACTGCCTCGATCTGCCTAAACCATACGCGAGGGTTGCTCGGCGTAAATGGGGGCAATTTGAAAGAGAGGTTATGGACGTCAAGAGAGTCTGCGTTAGTCATATTTTCCGTCATAGTAAGTGATATGGTGCGTTATGATAGAAAAGCGGGGTCACAAATTTTGTAGTGTAGACGAGGGTCGAAACTGCTAAGAACCGATGTGTACAAAATAAATTAACGCTTAGTGGAGAATTGTGTCTAAACTACAAACGACAAAAGGACGGCAAAAATGTCAGAGGATTGTTAGAATGCAGACTCACGAAAAACGCAGCTTCTAGATAGCGAGTGTTGTTGAGGATTGTAATGAACTCTAAGCTAGATCCAGAAAGCTAGGCATCAAGGATGAGGAACAGAATCAGAAGTTCAATTGAGACGGCGATCAGTTGAATGCAATCGAGAAATGAAGATCAATCATTGCAATTGACTGCAAGTAATTAAGAGAGATCAATACAATCAAGATTGCAGCGGCGACATGCAGCAGCGAAACAGAAGACGTCCAACATGCCGGTTGAAGCTGGCTGTTGTGTTTTATTTAGCACATTAAAACAAGGGATCATAAAGATTAAGGTAAACAAGAAAGATACAAAGTTGTAAATTGTACAAATACCTACACAACTCACCCACCAGAGCGTTTTTTGTACAAAAAAAGGCTCGATGAAAAAAAGCAAAATATTATACGACAAAGTCCTTAAGATTGGCAGGAATATGGATATGTCTACCAGAACGAGAGGAAATGCGTTGTGGTGAAGAAGAAGTAGCGAAACGTGTGGGTGGGGTGGTCGAGTTTGAAGGTTGAGTGGAAGGGACCGACATAGGTGGAATGGGTGGTGACGTTGCGGAGTAATTGGATGGAACAACGGGCGGTGGGACGCACTCAAGATAAGCTTGCTTGAGTCTGTCGATGGACACTGTGTCAGTCTTGTCAGCCTTCTGTATGACGTAATACTTGTCAATCCGTTGAAGCACCTTGTATGGGCCATCATAAGGGGAACAAAGAGGCTTGCGAACGGCGTCGTGCCGGACGAAGACGAATGGAGCAGATTTAAGGTCGTCTTGCACAAAAACGCGTTTGGATGTCAGGCGAGTGGGAGTTGGACGCAATTGAGCCATGCACTGTTTCAATTGTTGAACGAGAGCATTCGACAAGCTAGTGTCTACAGTGAGAGGCTGCACAAAGTCGCCGGGCAGGCGGAGAGATGTACTGTATACAAGTTCTGCCGTAGTACATTGAATGTCCTCTTTGACAGCTGATCGAAGCTGCAGAGTACTAGATTTACGCAGATAAGCAATGGACTCGTCTTCTAGTTGGAGGTCTGCATGCTTTGCCAGGTCGAATTTGGATGACAAGGTGTTGATGTCCGGTCTCGATAATGCATCAGCAACGACATTGTCGCTGCCTCGGACATAGCGGATATCAGCAGTAAACTGCGAGATATATTCAAGGTGACGCACTTCTCTGGGCGAGTACCTATCTGGTTTGGCCTTGAGGGCATAAGTTAGAGGTTTGTGGTCGGTATGAACCCAAAAATCTCTTCCTCTAATAGGTGGCAAAAATGACAAATAGCCAGTTATATAGTCAGGAGCTCGCGAGAGAAAGTACTGTAGCGAGTCTGCGCCGGTTGTAGCTTCTGTGAAAAGAAAGCCAATGGCTGCAACTGGTTATTCACCTGTTGATCTAAGACTGCACCGACAGCCCTGTTGTAAGCGTCAGTGGTCAAAATCAACTGCGTAGAAGCGTCAGAGTTGAGGTGGTGCAGAATGGTCGCATCAGCGAGGGCCTTCTTGGCTGCCTCAAAAGATGAGTGAGCTGCCGGTGAAAGTTCAATCGGCTTGGCTTTCGACTTCAAAAGATCAGTCAAGGGAGCCAGTGTTGCCGCACAGTTGGGAATGAAACGTCGGTTATAATTGATAAGTCCAATGAAACGTCGCAGTTGTGTGAGGGTCTTCGGTGACGGAAAAGATAAAACGCTTTGCACCTTCTCTGAAAGAAGTTTGATTCCATGCTGATCGACGTGATGACCAAGGAAATCAAGAGAAGGAACGCCAAAAAGACATTTGTCGACGTTTAATTGCAAACCATGTTGATGGAAACGATCGAACACTTGACGCAAGTGTGATGCATGTTCCGCTGGCGAAGAACTTGCGACAAGTATGTCATCAATATAGACAAAGGTAAACGAAAGACCGAGCAAGACCTCATCAATAAACCGCTGAAAGGATTGGGCGGCGTTACGCAAACCGAAAGGCGTGCGGAGAAATTCGAACAAGCCAAAAGGCGTTGTGATGGCGGTCTTGGGAATGTCTTCCTCAGCGACCGGTATTTGATGATATGCTCTTACAAGGTCGATCTTGGAGAAAATAGTCTTTCCAGCCAACATGTGAGAAAAATCGTGAATATGAGGAATGGGGTACCGATCGGGGACAGTTGCTCTGTTCAAAGCACGATAATCCCCACATGGCCTCCAATCATCGGCTGATTTCTTCGGGAACATGTGCAGAGGAGAGGCCCATGGGCTGTAAGAAGGGCGAATAATCCCCAAATTTAGCATGTGTTCGAACTCACTTCTAGCCACCCGCAACTTTTCTGGATGAAGCCTACGTGGGTGGGAATGAACGGGTTGTCCTGTGGTAACTATGTGATGCTTAACTGTGTGCTGAACTTTTTCGGTAAACTGACAAGGTTTAGTGAGGGACGGATAGTCCTTCAAAATGTCAGCAAATGGCGAACTTGGAATAGTCAAGTGTATGCCAACCGAAGGTTCAGAGGTGACCGTACCGACGGTGAAAAGTCTGGTTGTAGTATCAATGAGTCGACGATGCTTCAAATCAACTGAAAGGCCGACATGTGAGAGGAAATCAGCTCCAATAATCGGTGACTGGACGTCGGCTAGGATAAAGACCCATTGGAAACATCGCCTTAGACCAAGGTCAAGAGTTAGGGACTGTTGTCCGAATGTGTGGATGACGGTGTTGTTAGCAGCCTGCAATGAGAAATGCAAAGGCTTGAGGTGGTGACGCCTAAGAGGCGGGATAACACTAACCTCAGCACCGGTATCTACAAGAAAACGGAGACCACTCGACTTATCGGTAATGTAAAAGAGGCGACTGGGTCGCGGTTGGCCAGCAGCAGTTGTCGCCATTACTGGCTGGCGTTGTCGTTTACATTTTGCGGCTTCTGTGGGAATTTGCACGGCGGAATACACTTGCATGCTTTCACGCCATAGGTGCGATGGTACCAGCACACGGTCTGTGGCTGCCGTTCCCGTGATTTGGACCGTCGACCTTGATATGTTTGACGACTATTTGACTGGAGATTGTTGATGATAGAACACATGTTGCTGACTTGCGTGCATAAAAGGCGTACGGTATCCTTTAAATCTTCATAATCACTGCTGCGCACGATATTTGATGCTTGCGAAAGGTCAGATGATGGTGCGGCCCGTCGATAGGCACTACAGCACGATGATAACTTCACATAGGGAGGGTTAAATTCTGACTTTGGAGTGCCTTGATGAGCAGGAGTGTCAATATTATCAGATCTGGAGGTGGACACCGATGTCTGTTGAAGACTAGAACATGCGGTACCGCTTGGGTAGCATTCTATGATTCTGTCTGCATGAGTGGCTAGTTTATCCAACGAGGTGCTCGTGTCGAGCATAGCCAATACCTGCTGCATGGGCGGGGAAGCTTATCAAGCCAGATCTGTCGGAAAATTGCATCATCCATATGACGACCAGCAAGCAAAGAACGCATGTGTCGCATTAATTGGGAAGGTGTTTGATCGCCAAGTTCGACTTGCGTGAAAAGCTCACGCAGCATTCGGTTGGCCGACTTGGCCACACGATTAATTACAGCATCCTTCAACTGGGTGTATGGCTCCTCAGCAGGGATAGGATCAAGGAGGTCCTCGACGTCAATGGCAACATCGAAAGGAAGTGATTGCACTACGTATGAATAACGCGTGCGTTCACTAGTGATACGGCGCGTCGAGAAACTGCCTCGATCTGCCTAAACCATACGCGAGGGTTGCTCGGCGTAAATGGGGGCAATTTGAAAGAGAGGTTATGGACGTCAAGAGAGTCTGCGTTAGTCATATTTTCCGTCATAGTAAGTGATATGGTGCGTTATGATAGAAAAGCGGGGTCACCAATTTTGTAGTGTAGACGAGGGTCGAAACTGCTAAGAACCGAGGTGTACAAAATAAATTAACGCTAAGTAGAGAATTGTGTCTTAACTACAAACGACAAAAGGACGGCAAAAATGTCAGAGGATTGTTAGAATGCAGACTCATAAAAAACGCAGCTTTTAGATAGCGAGTGTTGTTGAGGATTTTAATGAACTCTGAGCTAGATCCAGAAAGCTATACATCAAGGATTAGGAGCAGAATCAGAAGTTCAATTGAGACGGCGATCAGTAGAATGCAATCGAGAAATGAAGATCAATCATAGCAATTGACTGCAAGTAATTAAGAGAGATCAATACAATCAAGATTGCAGCGGCGACACGCAGCAGCGAAAACAGAAGACTTCCAACATGCCGGTTGAAGCTGGCTGTTGTGTTTGATTTAGCACATTCAAAACAAGGGATCATAAAGATTAAGATGAACAAGAAAGATACAAAGATGTAAATTGTACAAATACCTACAGTTTACACAAATGACACAAGCTTTCTTCATCTCCAAGCATTAACCATATCTTTTTTCAGAATTTCAGATCCGAAGGGAATTAAAGGAATTAAAATAGCTGACATCTGCAGGGCTGAATGACCATCCAGCCAAGCTTCTCAGAGAACGCGCCAGCGAACTTTCTGCGCCAGTCCGTGCTCTTTCAAAGTTCATTTTAACTTTGAAACACTTCCTATGGATTGGAAGCGGTCGCACATAACTCCCCTATACAAAAGCGGTAGCCGCATGTCAGTGAAAACTAACAGGCCCATAAACTTGAGATGCATCCTCAGCAGGCGTATGGAAAGGGTCATTAAGAGCGAATGCGTGCCACTCCTAAGGACCTATAACTTGTTACTCAACTGTCAAAACCGGTTCTTAAAAGAAAGATCATGCACGATTAATCTTCTACAATCGCTCCAGAGTTGGATCAGAGCTCTCGAAGATAGGCGCGCAATTCACATGGAATTCATTAATTTTCAAAAGGCCATCAACAGTGTACCACACCAGAGACTGTTTTACAAGCTAGAAGGAATAGGAATCAGAAGTGACCTCCTACAATGGAGTGAGGACCTCCTCGTGGGTCAACACCAGGTTGTATGCATTGGCCAAAGGAGATTAAGTTCTTCTGCGGTCAAAAGTGTGTTTCCCCGCGGTTCAGTGCTAGGACCCATTCTATTCCTAATGTAAGTTGACAAATATGTCAGAGATCTGTACTGTGAAGCAGCAATGATTGCAGATGAAATTAAAATCTGCAGTGTAATTCGGAGCCCTGCCAACGAAGACAGACGGCAAAACAAGCTAAGTCGGTGGAAGGAGTGGTTGAATGATTGGTTTATGTGGACCAAGGTTGAAAAAAGCACAATACTTCTCTGACGCAACCTAACTGGATCCGCCGAGAGTAGAAGCTACTTTCTTAATGATGCAGTATCACAATACTTGGAGACCCAAAAAGATCTTGCTGTCCTGACGAATAGCACTTTATAACCGTCCGCTCACTGCTCGAGAATGGCAAACTACTCAATGTATTTTTTTGCATGCCATCAGGAGAGCCTTTTGGATTTCGATGAAGATCGCTTCGCCAAGATTTTTGGAACCTTTGTGAGTTCACATTATAATATGCTATACAAGCCTGGAGACCATGGATAGTTCAAGATCAGAACTGTTTGGAAAGAGTACAAAGAGGTGCCACGAAAACGGTTAAGAGACAAAGGTTCTTTTCATATGTAACCCACCTAGAAAATCTAATTATTTTTCCTTCCAGTTATTGGGAAATGCGTAGGGATCTCCTACAGAGGTTTCGCATTTTGAAGGGATTGGATTGTTGCCTGACATTTGCGGACGGCGTGGAATTTTGACAGTGCCTTCCCATCGCTAACCAAACATAAATTCTAAAATTCTCAATAAAAAAAGGCGCTACTGCAACCAATCTACGCAGTCGCCCATGTAAATTGCGCGTTCAGCAAGCCAGGCGGGATGTGCACAAGTTCTCCTACTCTATCAGAGTGGTTACATAATGGAATGCCCTCCCTGCTGATATTGTGATGTCTCAATTGATGGAAAGCTTTAAAAGGAACCTCCATATATTTATGTTTCATTACCAGTTGGAGCAATGATTGATTTAACTTTCCCCTCCAGACTCACGCCCATTTGTCATATTTTATGGTCCTCTTTGAAGCATTGCAATCCACATGGTTTCTCTGTACACCACACTTACTCTCGCGTTACAAATACGGTACTCAGAGGCCCATGCTTAATTGCCTCAATAAAATGCACTGAAAAGAAAAAAAGTATTCCACATTGTGAAGAGATTGAATTTTTGTGTGGCTTTTGAGGACTTTTTGAATTTCATACCATGAACGATCGCCGAGATCAGCCATTAAAAAGTGCCCATTTGGTAGGTGAGACTTGATGTGCGCAGGTTCTCCTTATATATCCGTGTGGTTAAACTATGTTAGGCGTCCTCGCTGATGTTGTGATATCCATATCAATGGAAAGCATTCAAAGGCTTATGTCGCTAAATGAACCGCAGCGATGAGAGATTGAACTGAACCCTTGAGACTCATATCCAAATCATCGTAATTTATGATCCCCATTGAACTATTGCAACCCACAGGGTTTGTCATTACACCACACTCCATATTGGGCTGCACATAAGGTACTCAAACGCTCACGCCTACTCACCTCAATAAGTTGAACTGAAGTGAGCAGAGTTTATTGTAACCAACTAATCGAACGCTCACTTAGGCTTTGAGCATCAAAGCTAAAGGTTCGGTTAGCAGGAAGATATTGAGGTTCATTTCCTCAATCATGGCAAGGTTCTGAACACTGCTACTGGTTTTATTGTTTTAGGAAAAGGTTTGTGTTAGGGTCTGAAACCTGTAGGATTTCTCCGCGTTTGCAAGCAAAAATCACCTGCGCCTTCAACTATACAAGCTCAGATGCGAGCGCACGAGAGTGTACCTCTGAATATTCTTCTTTAACTAACGTGTGAGATGACCATTTAACTTAATACCAGGCAAGAGGATGACGGCTGTTAACATTTTTATTTAAACCGAAGATTCTATAGCATAATTCTCGGCAAAAACCTTCTTTCACACCAGGATTAATTATAGCCAGCTTTTATAACCTCCTTGAAATTATACACTTCCACGCGTTTCTTATTCAAACAGCTCCTTCAAATTGCGTTTTATTTTGATTCGAACACATCCTAAATTTTCAAGACTTGTCGGGAGAGAGAGTGTGTATGTTTACACCGTAGGCTCCGTACAACCGGGTTACCAGCTGTATGACTGTGAGGACCAAAGTGCAGGGAAAGCAGAAGTGACAAGGGTGGGGCAGAAAAGACGAAAATATACCGAACCACTGTGGACTCTTAACCGGCAGTGGGGCAATAGGAGCCCCATCAGTGAATTGCACCGTCGACGCCCACTCCAGTCCACGGGATCAAAAGGTTTCAGGACGGGTGGGTGTCGGCAAGGCGCCTATGTCAGATTTCAGTAGTCAAATCTGCTCTTCTTGAGCTTATTATAATTTTGTCGATTTTTTGGTCTTGAATCATCCCCGTCCGCTGGTCGTCACTTTGTGGATAGCAAAAGACCTCGGCAGTTCTTAACAATTGTCAGCTCGGAAGAAGGTTGGAGAGAAAAATGGTTATCCAGATATATTTTTTAAAGGAACAGTCGTCCTTAGCTAGTTCTCGACCGATTCAAGACTGATAGGGTGCCTTCGACTGGTTTCATTGATGGTAGTTAGGGCTTCAATTGTATGAAGCTTTTGACCACCAATTATTTAAGAGGCCATCGAACTTTTTGTTTGATCACCTATAGGATTAGAGGATATCAACTTTCCTTTACGTACTTCCTAAACTACTGACATACATTCAGGTTATGATCTGTATCCCGTCATTTGCATATAGATAGAAGGCGCAAACCAAATGTTAACATTTCCGTCTGTTGCTGTATGTTACGCTGGTGAGGGAATCCGATCCTGGTCGATTTGTAGAATGGCATTGATAGGTTTATGATACTTGATCTTTAATGAAATTCATGAAAGGCCGATGCTTCGGAGCAGTTTCGAATATGACAGATAGGTTAATTTCAGCAAAGCTGACGTGGGCTGATATTTAAGCAATCCCGTTAGCTCGGCAAAATTGTAATCAACAGTGTTTACATGGACACGACAAAGTATACGAAAATACTGTATAGACTTCCGTTATTAAATTTCCTTCCAACTTTCACATTTTTCTCTATTTAACGTCCACTTACCACCTATGAAACAACTATAAAATTGTGTGATACGCTATATACGTTCGTGTACCGATTGTAAGCTTTGCTAATAGAAAGAATGTTTAAGCGCTTCTTTTGAATTGTTGCAGAAATGTTAAAGATTCAGCGTGTTTGGTGTGTCAAAGTGTTAAGCACTTTTACGCCATATTTAATTTGTTTTTAAAAGATCATTTTGAAGCCTCGAAAACGTGATTTAGGGTGTAACCCAAACCAGACATAGCAATTCTTCGTGCCAAGCGGCTTTTACACCAGGGTTTTTCCCCTTACTTTAAATGCGAAATATGATTGTTGTAAGATCCTAAGCAAGTCAAGGGTTTAAATACATACACTTATTAACAAATTTTACCTCTTGATGTCCATAACTCATTTAAAGATTAGAAAATTCTGATCAGTTATTTAGGCGGGATTCCATGCTTTCCAGGGCGTTCACTATGAAAATTGTGAACATATAACACCTTGCTGTGGTTTGCATGCATTTTATCGTCCATAGATCCAAGTCAGTGTCTCGATTCTTCTTTTTAGTCATTTGAGCTACTGAACAGATTTAAATACCCATCGCACTGTTTTTAAAACATACTAGTAGATGCACCATTTAATCACAGTTTCATTTTGATTCCATTTGATCAGTTATTAATTGAGTTGATGGCGGTTGAAATATTAATCAGAATAGAAAACTTATCTCCTGCTTAATCAGTGAACTGATCTGCATAGCATATAGTCGAAATTTTTTTTTAAAACTAGGCTTTAATACTTATTTTCAATTTTCTGATAAATATTTATTTAGTACGGGGATTTCGCTGAACATTATCTGACGTTGCCTTAAAGGTTTAACTCACACTGTCTTAGAAGTACTCGAAATGACGGAACAGATGCGAACGTGGGAACATTAATGTACTGAGATTGACATTACGGACTCGCACTCGAACCCATCATCAGAGACCGGGGCAGCTCATAGGGATAGAAGCGCAAGTCAGCAGTATTTATAGTTGCCCCGCGATCGCATACGTTATACAACTAGAAGCTATCACAATCACCGCTGAGGGGTCGTAATTAATGCGATGCTAGCTTGGCCATCCGCGTCCGAGTCGTTAATCGCCGTTTTTCAACATCCCTGTTGGTTGTGGTCGTGATAATGACTCGGAAATTTGGCTCGCTGTCAATGGAGCTGTTGGTTACTCACGTCCTCCACACATGACTCAGGCGATGCCTCAACATATAATATAAAATCGGGAGTTCATTGCACTTGTTGATAAACTGTGGGCCTGAGAAGATTGATCCGAGCAGCTCGCGGCTCACGCGGTTATCACCTCTTGCGAGGATTTTGGCCTCATCAAACTTGAAAATATGATTGGGTACCACCAAGTGAGCTGCAATGTGAGAGTTAGTATCAGCCCCCCGCATCGCAGCTGCGTGCTGCGAATTAATCTTCCGGTTTCTCCGAAGTAATTTCTTTGTTCAAAACTGCACCAGCTCCGGTAACAGACGCCAGACGTTTCATGATGTGAAAGTGGGTCTTTGGGCCTCATAACCCGGCACCTGATGGTGTCTCCTGGCCTGCGTCAGGCCTCAATAAAATTATACCGTAATTAAGACATATACTTTACGTACATAGAGTGAAGTGGCAGTCTTCAGTTCAATTCAATTCATTTAGAGTTTATTACGGGGATGGTAGGCGACGACTTTGAACTCCCTATTGATCACACTAAGATTGCAAAGGACAATGCAGACGCATAATGCATGCCGAACAGAGAGTTGACTCCATGTAAATCTACAGGGCATTTAAATACACAGTTAAAAAATAATATTAATGAAAAGTATGGATTAATATCTTCTATAACATGTACATTTGTGAGTGGGGGATGTGATGGGGAAAATGTGTTGGTGCATATAGCTGTGCTGGTTAAACTTTCACTCAATAGGGTCAACAGATTGGGACACAATGATGTCCACAGGGGGTGCATTCCAAGCCTTAATTACTCGGTTGGGAAAAAAAATTCTTGCGCGAGTCACACGTAAATTGAGAGGATGTCCCCTCAAAGTAGTGGCAGCGGACAACTGAAAGAAGTCGCCAGATCCGAGGCAATAATCCCTGACCCTGCAGCATGCGAAACGCTTGCATAAGGTCGCCACGTAGTTGTCTATAGTCCATTGAAAACGCATGAAGATTGGAAAATTGTGTCTTGTAAGGTAGGTAGCCTTGACCTAAAACAAGCTTTGCCGTATGTCCTCGGACCATTTTAAAGGTGCTGAAGTCCTAGACAGCCCACTGTCCCCAGGCCTGAATGGGAAAGTGTAGTGTTGGTTGCACAACCCTCCCGAAGACCACATAAAAACAAACTTTTTTGAACGGTGCAAAGGCTCACTTGATTCGATACAAGCTGGACGTTGCGGATTTCGACCACTTTTGAGCAATGAAACGATGCCTTTAGTGAGGGACTGATCCAAACCCCTAGATGTTGCTGAGGCTTTAATTCTGGTAGCGTGTTTGATTCATATATAACATCCTCCGATGCGAGCTACTGGTTGTGCATATTCGCAGAATATTGTAATTGGTAACGTTGAATGGGAGGAACCAGTGGTTCGAAAATTTGTCAGTTCAAGCATGTTGCCTTGCTTCATCAGCTTCGATATGGATGACCTTCCAAAGCTTTGTTTCGTCAGCGAACATGGCGATGTCACAGTCTACCTCAGTTCTGGCATTATCAAATGTGTACCGAAGAGGATAGGGCCAGGAACGGAGCCCTGCGTTACCTCACGCTCAACCACCGCTTCCGCCGATTGATGATAGCCAAGAGGGAAAATCTGAGGTCGTCCAATCAAGAAGTTTTCGATCCACTTCAAAAGTTTGCCCCTTAGCCCTTTGCGATTTAGTTTATATAGGAGATGCTGGTGAGCCACGCTATCAAAAGCCTCCGTGATGTCTATGTAGACTACGTGTACCACATTCCCTTCATTGATCGCTCAAGAAAATCGTTCCAGAGAGTAGAGCAAATTGTTGAACTGGACCTTCTTCTGCAGAATGAGAAACTTCAGCAATTCACGTTTGATGATACTCTTCATAATTTTCTAAAATATGGAGATGAGGTTTACAGGCCAGTAGTTCTTTGCGGAAGCCCGACTGACACTTTTATGCATCGGGGAAATTCAATCAGTCTTCCAAAAGTGTGGCAATCGGTCTGCAGCGAGGAAGTCTCGGAAGAGTAGCCCTAGGTGTTCTGCCGATGCTTTGGCCACCTCCCTCAACACCTTAACCGATGCCTGGTGATTGCGTTTCTTATACCTTCAGTAGTTCCTAAAGAACAATAATTTACGTAAGGAACACTGAGTCAACGGTCAGGATCTCATGCACAGTATAGTTCGACACCGTCAGCCATGTTTAACAACTGGATGGGGTCATTATTTTGAATGCATTGGTTAATCTAGTTGGTTAAAAGCTTTCGATTTTCTGCTTTGCAGTGTATCAGGTTACTCTGGAAACTTTGATGGGCTTCATAAACAAGGCTTTACACCCTATTTTCCGGCTTTTTATTTCATCGGCGACTGTAAAGTCTTGAACCTGTGAAACATTTGCCACAATTTGCGCTTGAAGTATAGATCACTCTTCACTATTGTATGTAACCATTGGGGCTTGTCGGTGATCTTCTGTTTCTGAGAAGTACGCTCTCTGGTGTTAAGTTCATGTAATGCTGCCTTAATGTTCCAGCCCAATCTCGAGACTACACCAAATGAATGTTTCATTCCAGTCTAACGGCACACAGCATTTTACATTTGAGTAAAATATCCGCGCGATACGTTGCATTGGACTGCGATAACTAGATCGGAGACAGAGCAGAGTGAATATTCCCTCTGCAGAACTAGGCTGACAGATTTACCCAGTGGGGAAAGCTACTTCACAACAAGTACAAGATCTCAATAATTGGCGTGTAGCCCTGCGCTTAGACATAAGTGAGCACACTTCCACCTTCACGTCCCGCTCTATGCTTGATAGCTGGTAAAGTTTGGCATTCCTACATCTTAAGCTCATCTTATTTAGAGAGAGAGCAGGCTTTTTAAATTGGTATACATACATGTTGGATTCATTGCTTGTTGCCACGACCTTAGTCATTTGGGTCAGTTTGGTCGGTGTACGCACGAGATGGCAACTCCAATATGCGCATATTGTCCACACAAGTATGAGAAATCATGCGCTTGAAGATAATTCAAAATTTGAATACAACTTGAAGCTTTTGGTACGCTTTTCAAAAAATATAGCATTTTTCATAATAAGTGTTTGAGCGTCGTTCTTCGTGTCCCACACCACAAGGCGTCGGTCATGACTGGCTGATGATGGCTAATAAGCCAGAAATAGCCATTCCAGTCTCCCTTCTCTTTTTCAGCAATACATATTTGCCTAGTCTTATAATAGCCATTATGCGACTGTTATCGGGGCTAAAGAGTGAGCCTCAACGACTGAGAAGCTAAAGTGATCGGTTAGCAAACCTGGAGTTGGTATTACAGGTTGGCGTAGGCTTACAAACCATAAATGGCCATTCCAGACGGCCGTGTCTTTAAAAGGCAATATTCAACTGCCTCCACTACGAGCAGGGGCTCTGTAATTGCTGGTATGGCTTGAAAGGCTTTGAGTTAGAGCGAACGAGTGAGTTCTGAAAGTGAACTGCCTGCCTTCATCGGCAAATGAAAGTTCCTTCGAATTCGTAGATGAACACTTAATGAACGCTCACGGAACTTGCCCAGGCCGCTCTGCCTTGAGGTTTAATCTTGAGCCCCGTCCGCAGCCGCACAGCGGTAAGTAGTAGGCGGATGAATATTGTTGGCAAAGAAAGGAAGACAAGATTGGCCATTTCTGGCTTACTAGCCGTCATCAGCCCGTCATACCCAACCCCAGGTGGTGCACCACACGTTGATAGAACACGCTACCAGTTTATCAGAACCCCAAGGCTCGAACCATTAAGTCACGGGATCGTTGTCGTGCCGGCTTAGATCTGGAATATTGATATGCATTCATTCATAAATGCTCACAGATCGCTTACTGAACTAACTCGTTTCCGTCAGCCCTGAGGCTCACTCTCGAGCCCTGCAAGCAACGCACTGCGATAACGAGTAAAATAGGAAGATGATTATTGTCAGGAAAGCTAAGGGAAACTGGAATGGCCATTTCTGGTTTAATGGGTGAGTTCCATAAGCGTTTTGTGGGGGCTCATCAACGATCTAACGATCATCAACGAACCCGTGGTTCAATGGTTAGTGCATTTTACTTATAACCAAAGTCTCGAGAGATTATTCCTCGTGTGCCGCACCAAAAGGCATTGTTCATGATGGGCTGACGACGGTTAATAAACCACAAATAGACATTTCAGTCTTTTCGGGCAAAACTCAACTGCGTATTTTACAAATGGCCACTGAGAGCTCGAAAAGTGAGCCTTGATGCAGAGATGCGTTAGCGATCGGTGAGCCATAATCAACGAACACAATTATCCGTCAAGTCACAATGAGCAAATGTCTCAATGGTTAGTGCGTTGCATTTCTGATTTTGGGAGATTATTCCTAGGGTGGTGCATAACATGACATTCGTCATGCCTGGCTGACGATGTCTACTAAGCGAAAAATAACCACTCCAGACTTCTTTATCTTTTTCGGCAATTTTCCTCTGCCTATTCTACTACTAACCACTACGCGGTTTCTATTGGGGCTCGAGAGTGAGCCTCGAGACAGAGCGGAATGAGCGAGTTCCGTTAGAGATCGGTGGGTTTATATCAACTAATGCAAGACAATACTGCCGATCTCAATAGGCAAGACATCGAGCCAGTAGCTCAACGGGTACCCAGTTTGATCCTCGATTGAAGCCCACCTGGGCCTGATTATGGCTGGCTGATGACGACTAATAAGCCAGAAACGGCCATTCCAGATGTCCTTGTCTTTGAAGGCAACATTCCTCTGCTTCTGCTACTAACAGGGGCTGCGCAAATGCTGGTGGGGCTCGAGAGTGAACAAGTGAGTTCTGATAGCGAACGATCTGCCTTCATCAAAAAATGCAAGTCAATATTCCCGATCTAAATTTGCAAGAAAACAAGCACGTGCACCAATGGGTAGAGCCATCGAATTCTGGTCAACGGGTCCCGGGAACGATTTTGGGTTGGTACTCCACCTGGGGTTGGGTGTGACTGCCTAACAACGGCTTATAATCCGGAAATAGCCATTTCAGTCTGCATGTCTTTGACGGCTATATTCGGCTGCCTCCTATTCTGCCAGTGGCTATGCATTTGTTGACGGGGCTCGAGAGAAATCCCGATAACGGCCGGAATGAGTGAGATCCTTCAGCAATTCTTGCACCTTCCTCAAAGAACAAACGCCAATATTCCCGATATAAATCGGCTAAACAATGAGCACGTGCCACCATGGTTAGAGCGTTCCAATTCTGATCAACGGGTCCTCGGGTTCGATCGTAGGGTCGTGCTGCACCTGGAATTGGTTAGGAATGACTGCTGACGTTCCGTAAGCCAGAAATACCCATTCCAGTCTGCCTTGTCTTTGACGGTGATATTCGTCTGCCTTTTCTTCTACTTGCGGCTTTGCAGTTGTTGGCATGGCTCGAGAGAGAGCCTCGAGGAAGCGAGGAATGAGTGACATCAGGTAGTTATTGTTGCGCCTAAGGCAACGAATGCAATTCAATATTCCGTACTAAATCTGCATCAAAAAGGACCATGTTCCGCAATAATTAGATCGTTCGAATTCTGATCAAAGGAATCCGGGTTCAATCAAGGGTTATTTGGTATAAATGACTGACGACGTCCAGTGAGACACACATGGAGATCCTACTCTACCTTGCCCTCGAAGGGTATATGAGACTACCTATTCTTCTACTTGCAGAGTACGCATTTTTGGACGGGGCTCAACAGCAAGCCTGGATGAAGAATGGTTGGAGTTACATCCATCAACAAATTGGTACCACCTTCATCAACGAATGCAAGTCAATATTATTGATGTAAATCGGCAAGACAACGAGAACGTGTCTCAATGGTTAAAGCATTCGAATTCTGATCAGCAGGTCCCGGGCTTCATCATCGGGTCCCGCTGCACCTGGATTTGGGGAGGAATAGCTGACGAGGGCAAGTAAGCCGGAAATGGCCATTACTGTCTGTCTTTTCTTTGTCGGCAATATGCTTTGGCCTTTTCTACCACTAGCGGCTGTGAATTTGTTGGTGTGGCCCGAGATGCGGTGAGGAAGAGCGGAATGAGGGAGATCAGGTAGTTATTGTTGCGCCATCATCAAGGAATGCAAGTCAATATTCCCTATCTCAATCGGCAAGACAACGAGCACGTGCCTCAATGGTTAGAGCGTTCGAATTCTGATATACGGGTCCTGGGTTCGATCATTGGTTTTGTTCTACCTGGCGTTAAGGATAATTGGCTGAGGACTTCCCATAAGCCTGAAATTGCCATTCCAGTCTGCCTTTTATTGACCACAATATTCGGTTACATTTTCTACTACTAGCGGCTGTGCGCGTCCTCAATACAGGACAAAATTTCCCCTAAGACAACGATCATATCGTCGGAGCCTGAACCTCCTAGAAAGGCCAAGAGTTTCTTGAGGCCATGCAATTTGATTAAATATGCATCAATCAGCACACCAGTATAGATATTTTCAACAAACATCTCAGATAAAATGGAAGAGACGATAACCCATAAATACAGGCTGACACACAGTGGCCGGTTATTCACGCCAACGCGGCATAAGTATCGATCGTTAGGTGCTTATGAAATGTTAATTGCGTTTTGCACATTTACGCTAGTCTGATAATGGCCTGGGAACCAGCGTCGAAAATATATATATATATATATATATATAATATTCGAAAACCTTAGTAATCCCGTATTAACCTTAATGTTACCACCTATAAATACTGTGAGGCGCGGTACAATACTTACCTCTGACGATGAAATCTTGGTTGATTTTGAAACTTCGGGACGATATAACCGTGGTTCGCTTGATCGACTTTTCTTCTATTATATATATATACAGAGATAAGTAAAATATGAGTTTAGACAAGGTTTATAATTGGTTGATTGTTAAAATCATAGTTCTCACGCTGACCGCTTGGCGAGGTCCGCATGTAGAATTCTTTGGGATTTGGGAGAGGGTATGAAGGTGTGCTCAGAGTGATGCTTGCAGTGTGGGAATTGAACACAAATGTCAAGTACACGCATTTAACAACTGTCAGCAAGGATTTGCCAATTTCACTGCGTTTAAGAGATCAGTTGTATCGTAACATAGGATGTTGGATTATCAGTCTCATGAGTCATATGCAAGTGTTACAATTTGTCATCCTATCGGAAATATAAGACGCCTTTCCATGTAATTTTTTGCCTAATTTAAAGTCAGCTGAAAACGCTTTGACGGTTCTTGTATGATTTTCGCATTTTATTGATCCAAAGTTGACTAAATCTTCTGCAAAGCGCAAGAGTTTCGTGTTCATACTGCTTACCTTATATTTGCGTCACACATATGACGAGTTTAAACGGGATGTAAACATTAAAAGCAGGTTTCAGAGAACCACTGGAAAGGGAGATGGTTGGACAATAAAATAGGTAATTCGCATTAATGCAGAGGGTCCGATATGAGGTTAATTTTGAGTTCAGGTTTAGGTTCATACACGGTATTTGGTTGCCTTCGTGAAATTCAGCGCAAGGCTTTACGGGAGGTTTCCATTTTTGTGTTACCGTGAAGCTCAAAAGGCCACAGCAGTAATGTATGTAATATGAACGACCAATTAACAGCCCTGAACATAAATGCCAGCCTAAAACCTGCTCAAGAAAAACGTTGAATTGATAGATCTCTTAAAACTGCATTATCGTTGTGACATCTGGTGGAGGAAGACTTTGTTATCAACTGAACGCGTGAGAAAAAATATCCTGCTAGCGGAAATTAAGGTACCCAGAATTTCTTTCACAAACCACCTGGGAAAACTGGTACAATGATGAGCCCAACAACTAGCTTGAAATTCCCGTTTCCTATGACTGAGTGCCTCTTAAGCTTTCCAGAAACAGTGGCATTACGGAGAAAAACGCCAGAACTATATCAGTACTATATCAGCACCCGCACGTAGACTTGACATGGTTTTGCAGTAGCTATATCTTGCAAAATTACACGACTTTTCTCAATCCCAAACCATCCCTATCCACAGGTCAGGTAAATATGCGCTGTCATTATTTACCGTTACTGTTCTATTCCCCTTAATCGACTGCTGGAATTTGAACAAGAGGTGACAGTATTTTCGGACGCCTTTAAATTCTACTTCTCCAGTAGACATTGCTTTGTTAAATGTTATTCCCAGAAAACAATGTTTAGATTTATCGCACCATAGCCAGCGACAGTGTAAGTCAGTAATGAAGACATGCACTGCTAGCGTCTGTGTATTTTCATTTATTTTCACAGCCTAACACAGTCTGCTTGATATGAAAAGCAGCAAAGTATGTCTCAGATTACAGTTTGCTTTCTTTGTCATCTTTGACTTCAATGTTAAGGTTGAGGGCAATCCACTTTCTGCGACGATCTACATTCGGTCCGTTTCTTTGCTTTTTGGTTTGATTATTTTCCCTGGATGCCAGTTAATGGACAAAAGGCAATAGTACTCATTTCCTAGTCAGGTTCTTATTGGGGAAGATCTTCGTGAAGGTGTCCATGAAACGGCCAGTGCCTTATACTTCTTCAGTGGAGAAGCGGTCACAGCGCACTCATACATTCGTGAAGGGGTCCATGCACCGCAGCCGTCTCTGGGCGTGCCCTCATACCTGGCTCTGATCCCTAGCAGAGGGCGAGCCATAAAGGCCACATCAAGAAGGTGCCATTGCACTCTGACTCTTAGTCCGCCAGTCCGCCACTCCACACAAAACCACACACTGGGCTGACCACGCGGTTCGAGTTATTTCCGTCAGGTGCCAACGTTCCGAGCCACGGCTTTTAGCGCACTGTTATAATTTCAAGCGTCGCAGGTTGTTTATAGTGAGGAAAAATGCGCTGAGCCCTCGACCTCACTCTCTCCCCCACCCCCACAATCAGACCACCGCCCGAGACGGTCTGCTGTCTGACGCGAAAGAAGGCGGAGCTGCTGTGTACCTCGTCCACGCATACTACGTACACAGCCTAGCCGTGCAAACATAAGCGCCAGGATATCAACCACCAGGGGGTTGAAAGGCTCACATCTCACATGAGTGAGATAGCCAGACGTCACGTTAAGAAGGAGCCATCGCAGCCTGACTCTCAGACCACCAGTCAGCCACTCCACACAACACACATTGAACTGACTGCATGGTCTGAGTGTTTTCCAATCCAAGCAGTCTCTCACACGCTCCTGCCTTATTTCCTGCGATATCTCAGTCTGCGTATATTTTGCTAGAAAAAATTAAGTTTTCCAGAATTATCGTGGAATAAGCAATGAAATATTTAACTAGAGCTAAGTCGCAAAAATATGATATGCGTTTCTGTACAAAGAGGTCCATTTTATATTTATGTAGTTTATTAATGGGCAAGCGTTAGAGAAAACGAATATATCACGACACAGGCGTCCTGCATATAAAAAACGCTATTTTTCCATAAAAATATTCACTATTTATAGGAATCTACAAGAAAACCTTTGTCTTATTCTACATATGGATTAAAACTACAAAATTTTGGTATAGTACGGCCAAATAGGCAGTTGTGAAGGGTTGAAATCCGTTAAGAAAAGAACTGTAGACGTCACGTCCTTTTTTGGTGTAAGTATTTTGTAGGACACTCTTTGAGTCATACACGCTTACTTCATACTTGGTTATGTTTCCATTGGAAGTGCGGAGTGCTTTCCAGTCGATTTGTACGGCGGTGGAGTTGACGGCAGTCCCAGTTATCTGGGTTGGCTCTGAAGGATCTGGTATGTTAAAATGTGTAAAAATGGGTTACTTAAATGTACCACAGTAGCCTTAATTTATGCGACTTTCGGTATAACCTGTCAGCGAAAAATGGCTTCGGGGCACGTACTAAGGAGGGCTGGCCGTATCGCCACACTCATTCTGCTCATTAGGTTGAAGAAAAGCCTTCACGTTACATTTGTGCTGTGTGTGTTATGTCAGCCTTGACAGCGTTGAGCTATGTCATTTGATATTTGATGTACTTTCGACCCGTTTGTTGGCCCCTGCTTACTGCTATTAATGTGTTAATGACAGATAAATCCGTAGATGATGGTCGGTTTAAACCACTCCAAACACACAGAGTTCATGCGAAATAAAGCAGCCTTCTTGCAAGTGTTTGTTCTGTGGCTATTGTGTGATGTAGGTACCCTCAAAGCATTCGGTTTTACTATCGCTTTTATTTGGTCACTGGCTGGATGACAAATTAGTAATAATAGAAGATTTGTGGAATACATTACCTAACACCTCCAAATAAGAAGTACCATTTGACTTAATTTCGGGCAAAATACACACACAGAATTTTCATTTCCAATTTTGCAATGCGATCTCATCGCAATGGATAAGCGATCACAGCGCACTCATACAAGGTGTTCGGGAGAAGATTGACGATTTCAACTGAAAGAGACTGGGCATTGACGATTATGGTGTGTTCTGCTTCGGTTTGCCCATGCCAGTAGCACTCAGCTTTGAATGACATCTCTCCAGCCTTTACCGATTTCTCCTGCCCGGATGCGCCCGCAACTTCAACTCACGCATGGGCCTGATCGGTCACCTGCGTATCCATCGCACGGAGGCTAGTGAACCAGTGCCTGGTTCTCCGACACACAGTCGCCGCGCCCGCCTCCAACTGCCCTCACTGCTCTCGCACATTTACACACCGCATGGGCCTATTAGGACACATGCGCCTCCATGAAAACCTGCGGTGAAACCATCGGAGGCTATGCCACATCAGCGCTCACCATCTACACTAATGCATAGACAACACCCTCACAATCATCATAATGTACCTGATAAAATCACGGTTTCATGAAACCGTGGCTTAGAAGGCCGCCAATCTTACGCTAACACCAGACAACGCCGTCGGCCCAGTGTATGTTTTGTGCGTGTCGAGTGGCTGACCAGTGAACTGGGAGTCAGACGGCGATGGCTCCTCCATATCTTGGTTTGTGCATTATGAGGGCCAGGTCGTGCTGTGGCGCGTGAAGATTGCTACGCCGATTCGTCAGCCAATGCGCCCACTCCCACATCAGACAACTGACTGGATCAGATGGTGGTCTAATTGTGGGGGTGGGAAAGAGAGTGAGGTCAACAGCTGAGCGCATTTTCCTCACTATAAACAATCTGACGCGCTTGAAACTATCACGGTGCGCTAAAAGCCGTGGCTTGGAAGGTTGCCAACTGACGGGATATCTCGGACCACTTGATCAGCCCAATGTGTATTTTGTGTGGAGTGGCTGATGGGCAGACTGAGAGTCAGGCTGCAATGGCTCCTTCTTAATGTGGCCTTTATGGCACTTTTACTCCGTGGGATCCGAGTCAGGTGTGGTGGTTCACCTTGGGGTGGCTCCAACCACGCCAGTCACCTGCGCCCTCTCCCATCTCCGGTCTTCTTGACTCTGTCTTGACACTGGGCTCAGGTAGGAAAGGAGGAGAGAGTGCGATAGCTGCAGCGCAAGGTTAAAATCACTTAAAACTAATTCATGCGCAAGTCATCGTCCCTCCACCACCTGGTGTGGAGCATAAGGTGGACCTCATCGAAATCGACGGTCAAACTGTCATCATTTCAGCTGCCCGCATTGCCCTCTCACATTCAACCATTGCATTGGCCTACATGGTCAAATGCGTTTGCATGCTAACCTGCAGTTAGCTACCGCAGACTTGACGGTAATAGTGTATATGTCACCAATAAATTGCTCATCACAGATAAACACATCCGAAATCACACATTTCAGACACAAAGTCGCCACCTCTCAAATACGTCAGGAGTGTGTTCCTCGGTTCCTTCTTGGTGTGGCTTACCTGGTGCGTGCGTGCTCCGAATACTTCATCCCTTAGCGTGAAACCTTCCGACATGTTACATTTCGGCCGGTACTACCGAGAAAATATGTATTAACAATTGTTATCTTTGAGGAAAGGATAATGTTTAAAAACAAAAAAATCATATAAAACTGCGTTCTCCAGACTCAGACAAAAATACAATTGGATATTTATTCCAATGAAAGAGTTAAAGAGGTCTTCACACCCCCATGGAGGCATTCTTTTAAATAACCACAGTAAAAAAACGGCCATTTAGTACCAAATAACTGCCCATTTTGTGCAATGAAAGTAAGGAATGCTGGCTTGATAACCCTCTTCGGTTTCAGCACGCATTATGAATGCGTTGCTTATTAAGGTTCGCCCAATGTGATATCAGAGTGTTCGAGAACATAGCCCTGTGCAGGAGTTTAAGATGAGATCGTGTGTGGAACACGTTACCAGGTCACTTAGCTTGGTCAAGCTCTGCGTTCGAACCTACACAGGGTTGCTCGGACATTGTCCTCCAATCGCAGCACTGTGGGTAGGGAGAATATAGTAGGGTTAGCTCTGCCTCAAAGGCGGATATTGCTGTAGGTACACACTCCTTAAATTTGAAACATTTGTTGGTGTGGTGGCACACCTAGGCACAGGCTTACGCCCAACTAGCCACCTGCACTAAATTCCGTTACTGGTCTTCTTCCCTTTGTCTTGCAAATGGGCTGGGATGGGGTTGGGAAGGAGAGGGTGCGGTGGATGCGGTGCAAGTCTGCTATCCGTAAAAACTACTTGCACATAAGTCAATGGCCAGAGGTCACACTCGATTCACTTTAAATAACTGCAATTTTAAGTCGCGGTAGTCGGACTCTTGGTGTCGGACAGGCGTAAACGACATTGCTTGTGATCGTTGACCTCGGTGTCCCAACGAAATTAAGACGACCGCAGCCACCTCTACCATGGTTATGCGTAGCGAATTCTGTGGACGTGAATGACGTTCATTTTAAAACTGCTGCCACTGAGGAGTAATAGGAAAAATAAGTCCGGCTGTTAGTCTTCATAGTAAATTAAACAAACGTACATACCCTTTTCACCGCCGTCTCTGTTCCCTTCAGAACCCTCACATTTTTGACAGGGAGATAGAAGAAATAGAATGATTGATATAACCAGCACATAAAATTGGATCTATGTTGCCTTGTTAAATTTCCGACGACATTAATGCACGAATGTGCGGTAGGTCCTCTAGAACAGACATTTAATTCGGACTCTTTCCGAAAGTGGATAAGTCCATTTGGACTGAAATACCTCAGCCATTGTGGAATTTCTGCGAAATATTCAGAAACCATCCACCAACACTAAGTAGTATATGCCAAGTAATAATTTACCAAAAATAAAGCACATACATTAGCTAAACGAGTAGACACATGTACTTCACTGATCTTGTGCCGTTTCATGACGCAGTTGTGAGGACTTTGATTTATTAATGTGAACCCCAGCCAACCTTGGGTGTTTCTTGCAGATGAACTTCATTTTCCGCCCCGTCTTATATTATTTCCCTTTCTGGGATTTTCAATAGCATCTGTGCTGTCCGAATGGTAAATCACTATGTACCGTGCTATATTCCTTCAGTAGATGCACAGCCAGCCCCAGGAATATGTTCTCAAACGAGGCAGTATGCTGCATTTTTTGACGTAACACTCTCGTATGCTTCTCGTTAATCAGTACGGCAATCTTACAGAGGTGCCCTTTCCTTTCGAGACCATCTTTAAATATCGCAATGCCTGTTTTTGTAATGTGGTTCTGGTAAAACAGAGGACATGCCCGCGTGTTAACTCTGGGTCTCTCCCACAATTGGCGGCAAAAATGTTAAGGGAATGAACACAAATATAGGCTTAGCTGAACAAACCAAATTCGAGCTGCTCGCATTAGAAAGAGATTTTGGGGGGATGGCAAAGTAACAAAATTACTATTTCTCTAACACGTCACCTGTGTGTCCAGCATGAACTGAAACTCCTTATTGGACACATATCAAATCTGATCGACATGAATACCGCCTACTTTTATTCAGTAAAACAAATGTCGTTGGATACGTTACTTTAATTTTGCGCAATTAACCATTTGAAATGTGTGCTGTCCAGAGGCCCCTCCCGTATATCTCCTTTTACTTCGGTTCCTGAAAGACCCACAGCCACAGTTTCCAAAATTGATAAAATGTCTCTCTGTAATCCCACCAAGATGTCACCCAGGGATGCAGGCCCAGGCCTCAGCACGCGAATGCTAAGCGACAGACTAGTCAACTTCATTTTTCTTGACAGCTAAATGTGGTTAGCTAGATATCTTATAGTTTCAAATTCAGTGAATGGGTCTACTAACCCTCACCCATCTGGCGGTGTTGCTGGGGTTTTGAAAATGGCAGCAAAATGTTTTACTACACCCGATCAGATCTGACAGTTTGTGTGAGGACACGAAGCGAGTGAGGTCTGGTTTAAAGCGCAGATCAGACAGAACCTCATCTTTGTGAGCACGAGATTTCGCTCAGACAAGCTTTGAATACCTTTGCTTCTTATCCTCTAAACGAATATTGATCACATAAGTTTTCCGTTTAATGAGACGCTATTACACCTGTGAAACGTGAGAGCGTTTGCTAATCGGACGAACATTTTATATAAAATATCCCACTAAATGAATGGTCACTAAAACAATCTACAACGTAATCAAATTTGAAATGTCATTTTTGAGACAGTTTTCATTGTAAGTGGAAAGTCATAAGCTTCGGTTAAAAAAACGTTAACATATTAGTCGGTCACTAATTTCTTATCCTCTAAACGTATCTTTCTCACAGAAAGGTTTCGGTCAATGGGACGCTATCACACAAAGTTGTATTTAGTCATTTGAATGAATATGCCGACATGCTTAACTTTTGCCTCAAGAAGTGACTGTGCGGTCAGCAGCGCATACAATATGGTCATTTCCAACACGTTAATGGATGGATATCTAGCAGGAATAATTGGTGTAATAAATAAAAGCTTACTATTTTTGATGGGATAGCAAAGTATAAATTTGATGAAAAGTGTGCATCTTATTGTCCATAGCTATCTAAAAATGCAGTACGCAATTCAAATAAAGTTTGCTTATGAACTGAATACAGAAGAAGATAGGGATAACGTTTGACGACAGCAGAAAAACTCTTTGACATGAACTCACTACAAAGTCAAACTCGTCATTTACCATGAGGCTATACAGTGACACTAAGTTCAGTTTCTCTATAATATCTAGGTTAAAGTGCCCAAGAATTATAGAGGAATAAGCGATACAATGTTTGATTAAAGATAAGTCGCAACAAACAGATATGGGTTTCTGTACAAAGAAGTCCATTTTGTATTTAATGTGGTTTATTAATGGGCAAGCGTTAGAGGAAACGAATATTTCAGGGCAAAGGCGTCCTGCATATAAAAAACGTTGTTGTACCATTAAAATATTCAACATTTATAGAAATCTACAAGAAAACCTATGTTTATTTCTACACATGGATTAAAACGAGAAAGTAAAATGGTATAGTACGGCCAAATAGGCAATTGTGAAGGGTTGAAATCTGTTAAGAAACAGAGACTGTAGACGTCACGTCCTTTTTCGGTGTAAGTATTTTGTAGGGTCACCCTTTGGAGTCATACACGCTTTCTTGAAACTTGGTTATTTCCCCATTGGAAATGAGGGGGCTTTCCTGTCGATTTGTACGGCGGTGGGGTTGACGGCAGGCGCAGTTATATGGGTTGGCACTGAAAGGTTCTGGTATGTGAAAATATATAAAAATGGGTTACTTAAATGTACCACAGTAGCCTTAATTTATGCAACATTCAGTACAACCTGTCTGCGAACCATGTCTTATGGGCACGTAATAAGGAAGTCTGGCCGTATCACCACCCTGATTCTGCTCATTAGGCTGAAGAAAGGCCTTCACATTACATCTGTACTGTGTGTGTTATGTTAGCCCTGACAGCGTTGTGCTGAGTGTGTCATTTGGTATTTGGTGTACATTCGACCCGTATGTTTGGCCCTGCTTTCTGCAAGTTAATGGCCGGGAACTCCGTAGATATTACGAGGATTGAGACATTTGCTGGCCATTTGATCCAAATCGAAACCCTGTCAGCTAACTTCGCTCATGTAGAAATTCACATTGAACTGGCCTACCCATGTCCTTTCGTACTTCGACAGAATGTTGTATGTTCCTGTTCGCCTTTTCAGTCTGGCTGATGTGCTATTGACTTCGGATGGTTAATGGTAAGCATGCTATCTTCTAGTCCTTTGAGCATTCTCTCTCCTATAAGCATAAACGAGGTTATCAGCAAGCCCTTTATTCCGTTCCAAAGTATGCAACACCTGAGGTAGTCAAGAATGTCTAGAAGCGCTTATTCAGTTTGCAATCAGGAGTTTCTACGAGGCCTGGGGCTGGAGGGATGGGGGATGAATTGCTTACAGGAGTAAGTCCAACTCAAGCAGTTCAACCACCGTAGTTCGACTGATGTCCAACTAATTCTCTACAGATACGTGTTTGCAGGGTCGGAGACTTGCGTGTGGATTAGTTGCAAGTCATAGTAACCTTGCGCTGCAGCTTACGCACTCTCTCCTCCACCCATTCCTCAGCCTGCTGTCATGACACAGTCAAAGAAGGCCGGGAGGCGGGAAAGGGCGCAGGTGGCTGTCGCGGCCGCAGCCTACCCTGGGCGTGCAACCACACCTGGCTTGCTCCAGACGAAGTGGGTGTAACATAAAAAGGACACATTAAGAAGATGCCATTGCAGTCTGACAATCAGTCCGCCAGTCCGCCCTCCACACAAAACACTCCACTGGGCTGGCCACGCGATTCGATTTATCCCTTCAGTCACTTACATTCATAGCCAGAGCTTTTTAGCGCACCGTGATAGTTTCAAGCGTTTCCAGGTTGTTTATAATGAGGAAAATGTGCTGGGCGCTCGACATCACTCTCTCCCCCACCCCCACAATCAGACCACCGTCCGAGCAGGACAGTATTCTGACGCGGAAGTGGACGAAGCTGATGGTGACCTCTTTTTACGCGTACTACGTACGACCTGGACCTGCAGACATAAGCACCAGGATTTCAACCGACAGGGGTTGAAAGGCTGATATTGCAACCTGACGAGTAAGACCAACAGTCAGCCACTCCACGCAAAAACGCATTGGACTAAAGAGTATGGTCTGAATGTAGTCCAATCCAAGCAGTCTCTCACACGCTCCTGCCCTATTTCCGGCGATATGTCAAAGTCAATTTGTCAGTCTGCGTTTATTTTACTAGTGAAACGTCAAGTTCCCCAGAATAATCATGGAATATAAGATAAAAATTTGAATTAGATATTAGTCGAAAAATTTAGATACTCTTTTTCTGTACAAAAGCAGTCGGTTCTGTATTTATGTTAGTTTATTAATGGGCAAGCGTTAGAGGAAACGAATTTATCACGGCACAGGCATCCTGCATATAAAAACGCTATTGTACCATTAAATTATTCACAATTTATTGGAATCTACTAGAAAACCTTTGTATATTTCAACATATGGATAAGAACGACAAAAATAAATTGGTATAGTATTTACGTTCTTTTCCGGTGTAAGAAATATTTTGTAGGTCACCCTTTGGAGTCATACACGCTTTCTTGAAACTTGGTTATTTCCCCATTGGAAATGAGGGGCTTTCCTGTCGATTTGTACGGCGGTGGGGTTGACGGCAGGCGCAGTTATATGGGTTGGCACTGAAGGTTCTGGTATGTGAAAATATATAAAAATGGGTTACTTAAATGTACCACAGTAGCCTTAATTTATGCAACATTCAGTACAACCTGTCTGCGAACCATGTCTTATGGGCACGTAATAAGGAAGTCTGGCCGTATCACCACCCTGATTCTGCTCATTAGGCTGAAATAAGGCCTTCACATTACATCTGTACTGTGTGTGTTATGTTAGCCCTGACAGCGTTGTGCTGAGTGTGTCATTTGGTATTTGGTGTACATTCGATCCGTATGTTTGGCCCTGCTTTCTGCAAGTTAATGGCCGGGAACTCCGTAGATATTACGAGGATTGAGACATTTGCTGGCCATTTGATCCAAATCAAAACCCTGTCAGCTAACTTCGCTCATGTAGAAATTCACGTTGAACTGGCCTACCCATGTCCTTTCGTACTTCGACAGAATGTTGTATGTTCCTGTTCGCCTTTTCAGTCTGGCTGATGTGCTATTGACTTCGGATGGTTAATGGTAAGCATGCTATCTTCTAGTCCTTTGAGCATTCTCTCTCCTATATGCATAAACGAGTTATCAGCAAGCCCTTTATTCGTTCCAAAAGTATACAACACCTGAGGTAGTCAAGAATGTCTAGAAGCGCTTATTCAGTTTGCAATCAGGATTTCTACGAGGCCTGGGGCTGGAGGATGGGGGATGAATTGCATACAGGAGTAAGTCCAACTCAAGCGGTTCAACCACCGTAGTTCGACGATGTCCAACTAATTCTCTACAGATACGAGTTGCAGGGTCGGAGACTTGCGTGTGGATTAGTTGCAAGTCATAGTAACCTTGCGCTGCAGCTTACGCACTCTCTCCTCCACCCATTCCTCAGCCTGCTGTCATGACACAGTCAAGAAGGCCGGAGGCGGGAAAGGGCGCATGGGGCTGTCGCGGCCGCAGCCTACCCTGGGCGTGCAACCACACCTGGCTTGCTCAGACGAAGTGGGTGTAACATAAAGGACACATTAAGAAGATGCCATTGCAGTCTGACAATCAGTCCGCCAGTCCGCCACTCCACACAAAACACTCAC
Source organism: Schistocephalus solidus (assembly GCA_017591395.1). NCBI lineage: Eukaryota > Metazoa > Platyhelminthes > Cestoda > Diphyllobothriidea > Diphyllobothriidae > Schistocephalus > Schistocephalus solidus. The sequence continues at coordinate 112,118 of WEDG01001040.1, forward strand.
TGGGCTGGCCACGCGATTCGATTTATCCCTTCAGTCACTTACATTCATAGCCAGAGCTTTAAGCGCACCGTGATAGTTTCAAGCGTTTCAGGTTGTTTATAATGAGGAAAATGTGCTGGGCGCTCGACATCACTCTCTCCCCCACCCCCACAATCAGACCACCGTCCGAGCAGGACAGTATTCTGACGCGGAAGTGGACGAAGCTGATGGTGACCTCTTTTACGCGTACTACGTACACGACCTGGACCTGCAGACATAAGCACCAGGATTTCAACCGACAGGGGTTGAAAGGCTGACATTGCAGCCTGACAGTAAGACCAACAGTCAGCCACTCCACGCAAAACGCATTGGACTAAAAGTATGGTCTGAATGTAGTCCAATCCAAGCAGTCTCTCACACGCTCCTGCCCTATTTCCGGCGATATGTCAAAGTCAATTTGTCAGTCTGCGTTTATTTTTCTAGTGAAACGTCAAGTTCCCCCAGAATAATCATGGAATATAAGATAAAAGTTTGAATTAGATATTAGTCGAAAAATTTAGATACTCTTTTCTGTACAAAGCAGTCGGTTCTGTATTTATGTTAGTTTATTAATGGGCAAGCGTTAGAGGAAACGAATTCATCACGGCACAGGCATCCTGCATATAAAAAACGCTATTGTACCATTAAATTATTCACAATTTATTGGAATCTACTAGAAAACCTTTGTATATTTCAACATATGGATAAGAACGACAAAATAAATTGGTATAGTATTTACGTTCTTTTCCGGTGTAAGTATTTTTGTAGGTCACCCTTTGGAGTCATACACGCTTTCTTGAAACTTGGTTATTTCCCCATTGGAAATGAGGGGGCTTTCCTGTCGATTTGTACGGCGGTGGGGTTGACGGCAGGCGCAGTTATATGGGTTGGCACTGAAGGTTCTGGTATGTGAAAATATATAAAAATGGGTTACTTAAATGTACCACAGTAGCCTTAATTTATGCAATATTCAGTACAACATGTCTGCGAACCATGTCTTATGGGCACGTAATAAGGACGGCTGGACGTATCACCACCCTGATTCTGCTCATTAGGCTGAAGAAAAGCCTTCACATTACATCTGTACTGTGTGTGTTATGTTAGCCCCGACAGCGTTGTCCTGAGTGTGTCATTTGGTATTTGGTGTACATTCGACCCGTATGTTTGGCCCTGCTTTCTGCAAGTTAATGGCCGGGAACTCCGTAGATATTACGAGGATTGAGACATTTGCTGGCCATTTGATCCAAATCGAAACCCTGTCAGCTAACTTCGCTCATGTAGAAATTCACATTGAACTGGCCTACCCATGTGCTTTCGTACTTCGACAGAATGTTGTATGTTCCTGTTCGCCTTTTCAGTCTGGCTGATGTGCTATTGACTTCGGATGGTTAATGGTAAGCATGCTATCTTCTAGTCCTTTGAGCATTCTCTCTCCTATAAGCATAAACGAGTTATCAGCAAGCCCTTTATTCGTTCCAAAAGTATACAACACCTGAGGTAGTCAAGAATGTCTAGAAGCGCTTATTCAGTTTGCAATCAGGATTTCTACGAGGCCTGGGGCTGGAGGATGGGGGATGAATTGCATACAGGAGTAAGTCCAACTCAAGCGGTTCAACCACCGTAGTTCGACGATGTCCAACTAATTCTCTACAGATACGAGTTGCAGGGTCGGAGACTTGCGTGTGGATTAGTTGCAAGTCATAGTAACCTTGCGCTGCAGCTTACGCACTCTCTCCTCCACCCATTCCTCAGCCTGCTGTCATGACACAGTCAAGAAGGCCGGAGGCAGGAAAGGGCGCAGGTGGCTGTCGCGGCCGCAGCCTACCCTGGGCGTGCAACCACACCTGGCTTGCTCAGACGAAGTGGGTGTGACATAAAGGACACATTAAGAAGATGCCATTGCAGTCTGACAATCAGTCCGCCAGTCCGCCACTCCACACAAAACACTCACTGGGCTGGCCACGCGATTCGATTTATCCCTTTAGTCACTTACATTCATAGCCAGAGCTTTTAGCGCACCGTGATAGTTTCAAGCGTTTCAGGTTGTTTATAATGAGGAAAATGTGCTGGGCGCTCGACATCACTCTCTCCCCCACCCCCACAATCAGACCACCGTCCGAGCAGGACAGTATTCTGACGCGGAAGTGGACGAAGCTGATGGTGACCTCTTTTACGCGTACTACGTACACGACCTGGACCTGCAGTCATAAGCACCAGGATTTCAACCGACAGGGGTTGAAAGGCTGATATTGCAGCCTGACAGTAAGACCAACAGTCAGCCACCTTACGCAAAACGCATTGGACTAAAAGTATGGTCTGAATGTAGTCCAATCCAAGCAGTCTCTCACACGCTCCTGCCCTATTTCCGGCGATATGTCAAAGTCAATTTGTCAGTCTGCGTTTATTTACTAGTGAAACGTCAAGTTCCCCCAGAATAATCATGGAATATAAGATAAAAGTTTGAATTAGATATTAGTCGAAAAATTTAGATACTCTTTTCTGTACAAAGCAGTCGGTTCTGTATTTATGTTAGTTTATTAATGGGCAAGCGTTAGAGGAAACGAATTCATCACGGCACAGGCATCCTGCATATAAAAAACGCTATTGTACCATTAAATTATTCACAATTTATTGGAATCTACTAGAAAACCTTTGTATATTTCAACATATGGATAAGAACGACAAAATAAATTGGTATAGTATTTAGAATAATATTCACTAGCATATTTAGCCCAATTCAAGCAGTTAAACCGTCGTAGTCCGATGATGTCAAGCGTATTCTCTACAGATGCGTGGTGCAGGGTCGAGGCCTTTTGCCACACAAAACACACACTGGGCTGACCACGCGGTTCAAGTTATCCCGTCAGTTGCAAACCTTCATAGCCAGAGCTTTTAGCGCTCCGTGATAGTTTCAAACGTGTCAGGTTATTTATAGTGAGGAAAATACGCTGAGCTCTCGACCTCACTCTCGCCCCCACCACCACAATCAGATGACCGTCCAAGCCGGTCAGTATTCTGAAGTGGAAGTGGGCGCAGCTGCTTGCGAGCTCTTCTACGCGTACTACGTACACGACCTGGCCCTAAAAACATGATCACCTGGATTTCAACCGACAGGGGTTGAAAAGGCTCACATCTCACATGTGTGAGATAGCCATAGGTTACGTTAAGAAAGAGCTATTGCAGCCTGACTCGAAGACAAACAGCCAGCCGCTCGATGTTCACGCATTGAACTGACTGCGTGGTCTGAGTGTAGTATATAGATTAATATTTACTAATGTCTGCAAAATTACTTCCTTGCTTTCCAGTGAACTACGAACCTTAAATGGAGGGCCGCAGAAATAGCCTTCATTTGTCTTTTATTGACAGGCTATGACAAGTTAACAAATTCAGACATAAATGTTATTATCTGCAGCACAGGTTTACTTCCAAGGATATCTTAAACTCTCCTTCTAGCAAGTTATTGGCACGTGAAAATGCAATAATTTAAAATACAGATTTATTAATTTGGAAAAATGTTTTCACTTAAGTAGCTCACCAGCTCCTTTTAAAGTCACGGGAATGTTTGCACTAAATCCTCCAAAGCCGCCGCCCTTGTTATCGGTGTTTGGCTGCGTGTACGCCCGAACGGCCAAAGAGACTGTTGTTAAGGGTTGGAATCCGTTAAGAACAGAACTGTGGACGCCAAGTTCTGTTTCAGTGTAAGTTTTTAGTTGGTTATTGCTGGAGTCATGCACAACTACTTCATACTTGGTAATGTCTCCATTGGAAATGAGGGGGGGCGGCCCAGTTGATTTGTACGGCGGTGGAGTTGACGGCAGTCACTGTTATCTGGGTTGGCTCCGAAGGTGCTGATTTGTGGAAATATGTAAAAATGCGTTACTTAAATGTACCACAGTAGCCTTAGGTTATGATGCGCAATACCTAACAGCTAACCATGTCTTCGGAGCACGAACTAAGTAGGGCTGGCTGTATCCACCAGCCTGTTTCTGCTCATAAGACTGAAGAAAAGCCTTCACATAACATCTGTACTGTGTATGTATTATGTCAGCCCCAAAGTGTTGTGCTGTGTGTGTCATTTGGTATTTGATGTTCTTTCGGCACGTTTGTTTTGCCCTGCTTACTGCAAGTGATGTATTAATGACTGAGAATTCTGTGGAGGATATTCGGTTTCACCCACTCCAAATACGCAGAGTCGGTGCGAAGTGAATCAGCCTTCTTGGCAAGTGGTTGTTCCGTTGACATCGCGTCATGTAAGTACCCCTAGAGCATTCAGTTTGATTTTCGATATTATTTGGTCCATTATAAGTGGATGCATGACAAATTACTAATAATAGTACATTAATAGAATACATTACCTTCGACCTCTAAATAAGTAGTGCCATTTGACTTCATTTCAGGCAACATACACTAACATAATTTTCATTTTCAATTTTGCAATACAATCTCATCGCAGGCAATGTATACTCAAATAATTAGATTTATGACAGATTGTGAAAACCTCAGCAGCCTCGATGGGATTGAAAGCCGCGAATGAAAAGAAATGCCTCAATACAGCCAACGCTCTGGGCACTTGAGATACGCGAATCAACCGCGAAATACTCATGTCTTCACTGGATGCCAGTTAATGGGAAAAGGCAATAGAACTCACTTGCTGGCCAGGTTAATGCTAGGGATGATCTTTGTGAAGGGCTAGATACAATTCGCTTATCTCTTATCCGTGGATGAGCGATCAGAGCGCACTCATACAAGGTGTTCGGTTTCAAGAGAGTGTACTTCAGCTGAAAGAGCCTCGAAAGGTCTGACTGTGGTGATTACTTCGTCTTTTGCCCTGGTCTGTAGCACTGAACCATGTAATATCCCAGTCTGGGATCAGGGTTCTTTGGTGCAGCCCACGTCACCTCAATAGAATCGGATCCCGAAGCGATGGCGGACGGCATCGGCGGTGGCGAGAGAGCTGTAATTTTGGAAAACGAAAGGCAATTTACTTTCAGTCATTCGTAGGCCTTATCATCAATAGACTAGAATAACCCTTTCTTAAATATGTCCAACATAATTCACTGCAATTACACCCAAGGTAATAAGGCCTGTATATTTTCACGAAGATTGAGAAATTTGCTGTCCATGTGATCCAAATAGAAGCCCTGTCAGCTCCCTTCGCTCCTTTAGAAATTCACATTGAAGTGGCCTCTGAGAGGTTTTTTTGAACTAAGAAAATTCAGGCGAAAATATAATTATCAGCCACACAGTTGTTCTTCCAACGATGATTAATCTCTCCTACTGGCAAGATATTGGTACGTAAAATAACAAAAATTTAAAAAAACGGATTCAATTATTCGGAAAAAGTAAGCACGTAAGTATCTCTCAGGTTTCTTTTAAACTCATGGCATTTTTCGACTAAGTTTAGCGAAGCTGCCTCCTAAACTTGAGAAAAAAGGCAACAAATGCATCTGCTGTGTTTATTTCACAACAAACGACTTACCCTGCTGCCCCTGCACTGGCCACAGCAGCCCCAAGGCGTGCATCAGCAGCGGCAGTAGAATTGATGAAATCCACATTTCTGTTTTATCGAATGCAGGCTTTTGGGCCTTTTATCTTATTGCCGCTTGACGAATCAAATTTGACTACCAGCACTGCTGTTTTGGTTGGTTTAACGTGCAATTCTCAAGCTGTCTCATTTGCCACTTCGACACATGTTGATTGGCCGTTTCATCATAAATTTAGTCTAGGCAGACCGTATTGGTTGAAAATTTCCCGGAAAAAGTTTGGTAGTGGCAACAGAGGAGGATTTCGGCGTTTGCGTATTCAAAACCCTAATGCGTCAGAAAGATCATAGCTAGAACATTGTACGTGAGAACACAGCTGCGTTGAAGTTCCTCAATGGTTTGACTTTCGCAAAATTATTATAATAAAAAGCTCAATAATAAATGTTTGTTGTATCATACATCAGCAGAAACCTCAGTGAAAAGTTTTCATTGTTTTAAATTAGTGTTTTTAACGGCAATGTGGAAGATCCTTTTTGCAGTCAGATATATACACAAGTCAAACAAGCGCATGACAGTCACTGATGTGGGTAGGATCACACTTGATCCCATTCTGTCCGCTCACGCACCAGCTCATGTGGCATGTGTCGTATGACAAAACGTTAGTTTATCACCAGTGGCAAGCTATCGGGTGAGCGGACAGAATGGGATCAAGTGTGATCTTAACCATATCAGTGAGTGTTATGCTCTTGTTTGACTTGCGTATATACCTCACTGCACAAGGCATATGACATACTGATGATCAGAGAAACCGTGAATCATATGTCTACGTCTTGCCTGTTGCACCTTTAGCAACGTTCATGTACATTTTATGCGGCATGTGTCTTATGACACAACGTTCATTTATCGCCACTGGCTAGCTTGTGGGTGAGCGGACAGAATGAAAACATTTATGATCCTAACAAAATCAGTGAGTGTCATGTGCTTGTTAGACTTATATATATATATATATACATATAAAGAATAAAATGACCGAAAATGACAAGGAAGACTGGAATGGACATCTCTGGCTTATTAGCCGTCATCAGCCAGCCATACCCAAACCCAGGTGCTGCGGCGCCGAGGCTTGAACTCGCGACCTTGTCGGGCAGAAGTCCAATGCTCTACCCACTGCGCCCCGAGCTCGTTGTCTTGCCGAGTTCGAGCCTCAGGCGCCGCAGTGCATGGGTTTTGGGTATGGCTGGCTGCTGATGGCTAATAAGCCAGAAATGTCCATTCCAGTTTCCCTTGCCTCTGTCGGTCATGCTATTCTGCCTTTATCCTAAGATGCCTTACGGTTGCTGGCGGGGCTTTAGAGTTAGCCCCAAGGCACAACGGGACGAGTGAGTCCTGTAACCGATCGGTTAGCGCCCAACTACCATTGTTAATATTCCCGATCGAAACCGGCAAGACAACGAGCTCGTGGCGCAGTGGGTAGTGCTTTGGACTTCTGCCCAAAAAGATCGCGAGTTCGAGCCTCGAGCGCCGCAGCACCTGGGTTTGGGTATAGCTGGCTGATGACGGCTAATAAGCCAGAAATGGCAATTCAAGTCTCCGTTATCATTGTTTGTCTTGTTATTCAGCCTATATCCTAAGCTGTCTTACCGCACCTGGCGGGGCTTGAGAGTTAGCCCCAAGGTACAACGGGACGAGTGAGTCCAGTAACCGATCGGTGAGCGCCAACAATTATTGTTAATAATCCTGATCGTAACTGGCAAGACACCGATCTCGTGGCGCAGTAGGCAGAGCGTCGGAATTCTGCCTAACGAGGTCGCGAGTTCGAGCCTCGGGCACCGCAGCACCTGGGTTTGGGTATGGCTGTCTGATGACGGCTAATAAGCTGGAAATGGCCATTCCAATCTCCCTTGTCTTTGTCGGTCCTGTTATTCTGCCTATATCCTAAGATGCCTTACGGCTGCTGGCGGGGCTTTAGAGTTAGCCCCAAGGCACAACGGGATGAGTGAGTTCTGTAACCGATCGGTGAGCGCCCAACTACCATTGTTAAAATTCCCGATCGAAACCGGCAAGACAACGAGTTCGTCGCGCAGTGGGTAGTGCGTCGGACTTCTGCCTAAGAAGGTCACGAGTTCGAGCCTAGGGCGCCGCAGCGCCTGGGTTTGGGTATGGCTGGCTAATTACGGCTAAAAAGCCAGCAATGGCAATTAATGTCTCCGTTATCATTGTCTGTCTTGTTATTCTGCTAATATCCTAAGCTGCCTTACTGCACCTGACGGGGCTTGAGAGTTAGCGCCAAGGTACAACGGGACGAGTGAGTCCTGTAACCGATCGGTGAGCGCCCAACAATTATTGTTAATATTCCTGATCGTAATCGGCAAGACAACGATCTTGTGGCGCAGTAGGCAGAGCGTCAGAATTCTGCCTAACGAGGTCGCGAGTTTGAGCCTCGGGCACCGCAGCACCTGGGTTTGGGTATGGCTGGCTGATGACGGCTAATAAGCCGGAAATAACCATTTCAATCTCCCTTGTCTTTGTCGGTCCTGTTATTCTGCCTATATCCTTAGCTGCCTTACGGCTGCTGGCGGGGCTTGAGAGTATGCCCCAAGGCACAACGGGAAAAGTGAGTCCTGTAACCGATCGGTGAGCGCCCAACTACCATTGTTAACATTCCCGATCGAAACCGGCAAGACAACGAGCTGGTCGCGCAGTGGGTAGAGCGTCGGACTTCTGCCTAAGAAGGTCACGAGTTAGAGCCTCGGGCACCGCAGTGCCTGGGTTTGGGTATGGCTGGCTAATGACGACTAACAAGCCAGAAATGGCCATTCCAGTCTTCCTTGTCTTTGTCGGTCATTTTACTCTGCCTATATCCTAAGCTGCCTTACGGCTGCTGGCGGGGCTTGAGAGTTAGCCCCAAGGCACAACGGGACGAGTGAGTTCTGTAACCGATCAGTGAGAACCCAAATACCATGGTTAATATTCCCGATCTTAACCGGCAAGACAACGAGCTGGTCGCGCAGTGGGTAGAGCGTCGGACTTCTGCCTAAGAAGGTCGCGAGTTAGAGCCTCGGGCGCTGCAGTGCCTGGGTTTGGGTATGGCTTGCTAATGACGGCTAATTAGCCACAAATGGCCATTCCAGTCTCCCTTGTCTTTGTTGGTCATGTTATTCTGCCTATATCCTTAGCTGCCTTACGGCTGCTGGCCGTGCTTGACAGATAGCCCCAAGGCACAACGGGACAAGTGAGTCCTGTTTCCGATCGGTTTTTCAATATATATATATATATATATATATATATATATATATATATATATATATATATATATATATATATATATTGATAATGTGGAACCGACAAAGACAAGGGAGACCGAAATGGCCATTTCTGGTTTATAAGCCGTCATCAGCCAGTCATACCCAATGCCAAGTGTAGCACACCTGTGATATATATATATATAACCCTGAATTACGCTTATGGTTTAGCTCTACGACTATAAGCGTAGTTTACTGCGCTGTTTTACACAAAGGTTGACAATGATCTATTTACCCGATAGCATTGAAAAAGAGGTCAAGGTTTTAGAAAACGTTTTTCGACAGAACCAATATCCAGATCTTTCCATTTTTACAGTGCCGTACCGGAGTAACAGCTGCTCAGATGAATTTACCTCCAAATGTTAGAGTGCATGGTGTGTTCAGATATTGCAGATTTACTGAATTACATAGCTCTTGATCAGTGTAAAAATGAGTCTACTAAAAATGGCAGCTCAATTGAAAACATGACTTAATATTTAAGGAATCGTGATTAAATAACCAAGGACACGAACATAAGGGGGTTTCCTACAGTTTCCTTTTAGGCGAGGCGATACTCACATATTCATGGGAGATATGTTGGTGTATTATTACATGTAGCACAGTGAACACCAAATCTAGCGTGGTTATGTTGCTCCTTTTATTTATCGATTATAATATATGTGTAAGAGACCTGTGGGCCTGGGACAACAAACGCGGGCAATGCACATGAGATCATCGATCCTTGCAAGCACAAAAACATGGCGAAGGATAAAATAACTGACCAATATGACTGCTGTTAACAGCTTATTCATGCTGATATCTTATCGGCTTTATCACCTCCCGAAATACCCGAAAAAGAAGAGGGTGCGAGTTCGAATAATATTTGTGCTGAATCCTTCTCGGTTCCCTCATCTGAGTATTGTGGCAGCACGAATTAAGTGTAATTTACTACGCTTTTTGACACAAAGAGTGACAATTTTATATTTGACCGATAGCCTTGAAAAAGGGGGTTAAGCTTTTAGAAAACGTATTTGACTGAACCCACATCTAGATCGTGCCATTTTTACAGTGCCGCACCGGAGTAACGGCTGCTCAGAGAAAAGAACCTCCAATTGTTCGAGTGCATTGCAGCTTTACTGAATATCATAGCTTTTGAGCAGTGGAAAAAATTAGTTTGCTAAAAAACGGCAGCTCAATAGAAAACACGACTTAATATTTAAGGCATCGTGATTAAATTACCAAGGACACGATAATAAGGGGGTTTCCTACAGTTTTCTATTAGTCGAGAAGATACTCACATATTCATCGGAGATATACGGGTGTATAATTACATGTAGCACAGTGAACGCCAAATGCACATGAGATCATCGATCCTTGCAAGCACCAAACATGGCGAAGGATAAAATAACTGACCAGTAGGACTGCTGTTAACAGCTTATTCATGCTGATATCTTATCGACTTTATCACCTCCCGAAATACCCGAAAAAGAAGAATGTGCGAGTTTGAATAATATTTGTGCCGAATCCTTCTCGGTTCCCTCATCTGAGTATTGTGGTTCCTGCTCCTGGTGGTCTTGAGTTGTTTATTAGTCAAGGCGATACTCATATATTCATGGGAGATATGCGGGTGTATTATTATCTGTAGCAGATTAAATGCAGAACGCAAAATCTGGCGTGGTTTTTGTTGCTCCATTTATTTATCTATTATACTATATGTGAAAGAGACCTGCGGGCCTGGGACAACAAACGCGGGCAATGCACATGAGATCATCGATCCTTGCAAGCACAAAAACATGGCGAAGGATAAAATAACTGACCAGTAGGACAGCTTTTAACAGCTTATTCATGCTGATAGCTTATTGGCTTTATCACCTCCCGAAGAAGATGAAAAGAAGAGGGTACGAGGTAATGAACCGATTGATATTTTGCTGATTCCTTCTCGGCTTCCTCATCAGACTATTGTGGTTGCTGCTCCTGGTGGTTTTGAGTTAGCCAGTCTTTTCGTTTACCTCTCAACCCAACTAACTCTAACTCGAGACTAACTCAAGACCACTTGTTACAACAACCACAATAGTATGATGATGGGATCGTAAAGGCATCAGATACTTCACTCAAAAATTACTATTAAATCCATGAAATCGCCTTCTCTTTGTCTTTGTCTTCTTCAGAAGGTGCCGAACGCGATAAAATACCATAAGATCTCATATTTACGCATATATATATTTTTATTGATGAATAAGATGAGGTAGGTTCTTATCTATAAAAACAAGACGTGCAGGCTACAGTTTGATTGCTGTCCACAATGTGCTACAGGTGAAAATACATAAGGATATTTCCCATGACGTTCTGAACAACGCATCACCGGACATTGAACTGTCAGAAGCCGCGTTATAACTGTGTGCTCGGTAAATTCCTCAAGATACCTGGAATATTATGCTGTGTATTCGATTCCGATGGAATTATTCTTTACACAGGTAATCCAATTAGCAATAGGATTTTTAAAAAAATCATTAGAGTTGCAATGTTTGTAAATCAATTTACTGCATAATTTGATATATTCCTTGCTAAGAAGCAGCTCATCCGGCATGAAATTTTTAAATGCCACCTTTCCCTATTTATTCTAGTCCTTAAAACGTTCTCTGTGCTTTTCTATGATATTTTCGAAGATATGGCGTTGAATTTCGCTGTTGTTTAAGAATATTGAACAAGCAGTACTACCCGAAAGTACTCAAGCGATTGCATAAGAGGATGAGAAAAATCAACCTGCATTTTCACGATTAGGTGACCAGTTGCTTCATCATTACAACGTGCCTGCCCGAACAAAGTTCACAGGCAACTAGGTTTTGCTGGCATGACAAAGGGTTTTCACCGCCCTTCACTAAATCGGTTGAATTTTTACCCTGTAACCTAATAAGTTCCTCACGGGAAAACCTAAATATAGTGCGTTTTCGGAAAGAAGACGACTTTAGGAAGAAACATCTGTAGGCACTGAACAGAATTACTCCAGAAGCAAATAAAAAATTTTCGACAAACTGGAACGCACACGTCACCTTATGAACCATTTTTCAAAATACATTAGTGAATTTAAAGATAATCAGGTAAACTCGTTAGCTTAAAACTTCAGAGGAAAGAAAACGTGGGGGAGGAGTTAACACAACGCACAGCCATGGGCGATTGTAGGCTGACCACGTGGTTCAATTGCTAGAAAAGATCGGGTTTCTCCCTACTTATATACGCTACTTTCAAGTAGCGTAGAGCCCCAAGGTACAAGAGGACGAGTTAGAACTGTAACCGATCGGTGAGTGCCCAAATACCATTGTTAATATTCCCGATCGAAACCGGCAAGACAACTAGCTCGTGGCGCAGTAAGTAGAGCGTTGGACGTCAGCCCAACAAGTTCGCGAAGTCGAGGCTCAGGCGCCGCAGTGCCTGGGGTTGGGTATGCCTGGCTGATGACGGTTAATAAGCTTGAAATGGCCATTCCAGTCTCCCTTGTCTTGGTTGGTAATATCATTCTGTCTACCTCACTTGCTGCTCTGTGGCTGCTGTCGGGGCTCTAGAGTTAACCCAAAGGCACAACGCGAGGTGTGAGTTCTGTAACCCATCTGTGAATGCCAACTTCCTTTGTTAATATTCCCGATCGAAACTGGCAAGACAACGAGCTACTGGCGCAGTGAGTAGAGCGTTGGATACAGGTAGTTATTGTTGCGCCATCATCAAGGAATGCAAGTCAATATTCCCTAGCTCAATTGGCAATACAATGAGCACGTGCCTCAATGGTAAAAGCGTTCGAAATCTGATCTAGGGGTCTTGGGTTCGATCGTTTAGTGTTGTTCCACCTGGCGGTAAGTATAAATGGCTGATGACGTCCCATAAGACAGAATTGGCCATTTCAGTCTGCCTTGTATTTATCGCAATTTTTGGCTCATTTTCTACTAATAGCGGTTATGCACACCCTCGATACAGGACACACTTTCACCTGAGACAAAACTACTTTCGTCGGATCCTGCACGTCCAAAAAAGACCAACAGGCCATGCAATTTGATTAATCATGCATCAATCAAGATATTTATTTGGATGTTGTGTACAAAATCTCAGAGAAAATTGAAGAGACGAAACCCATCAGTACAGGCTGACACACAGAGGCTTGTTATTCACGCCAACGCGACAAAAAAATATCGCTAGTTAGGTGTTTATAAAACTTTGATTGGCTGTTGCGCATTGACTGTAGCCTGTTGATGACCTGCGAACCAGCTTCGTAAATTTGCCAATATCGCTATCTTTTTTGTCCCAAATAACCCCTTTTCCGTCAAACATGTATATATATATATTTTATATATGTTAGATGGGCACTCACCGATTGGTAACAGGACTCACTCATCTTATTGTGCCTTGGGTTTATTTCTATAGCCCAGCCAGCAGCCACAGAACAGCTAGTGATATAATTTGTAAACCGTATTATTCCCGTAATCTAACTGAAACCACCCATAAATAATGTGAGGCACGGTACAATAATTACCTCTGACGAAGCGATCTTGTTTGGGTTAGAAAGCTTGGGACAATATAACTATGGTTCCCATGATCGCCTCTACTTCTTATATATATATATATATATATATATATATATATATATATATATATATATATATATATATATATATATATATA
>WEDG01001041.1:0-30888 GCA_017591395.1 Schistocephalus solidus
CAAGGTACAACGGGACGAGTGAGTCCTGTAACCGATCGGTGAGCGCCCAACTACCAGTATTAATATTCCCGATCGAAACCGTCAAGGCAACGAGCTGTGGGTAATCTGTAATCCGTTAGTTGTAATCTCATCTATCCATTAAAACGTGTTAACAAGGTGACTGAGTCATTGCTATTTAGGAAAGTAGCCCTTTCATCTCAAAAATAATTAACCGAAAATCGTAAAATAAATTTTTTATAAAGGATTACTTCTGTTCGGTTGCAATGCTGATTATTATGCATTGCAACTAAATTTAAACATTTGAATGTTAACAGTGAATTAAGACGTAATAGCTAAAGTTAATAATGCACAATTTGTCATTTTTCCCAATTTTAATTTCGTTGCTGGATGGTAAAGATGCGCATTCCGAAGCCATGATCCTGTAACGATTGAAATATGATCCACGTATGCTGCACTATAGTATGTTTAATAGCGTCATCCAATTTAGCCCTTATAACTGAACAAAATAAACTATTTATTTTATTTTTGATGAAATTTCCCATGCATTTCTGATAATCGGCAATGGGTTAGACATAGTAGGTCTACATAAATGACAGAACAGTCTACCTTTTGTTGCATGGGCTAATCTTCAATCAGCCACGTTACCTGAAGCATCAGCCTGTCATAACATACATAAGTTACAAGTATCCTATAATCTGCCAATGCTCAACTCTTAAATCGACCAGGAGCCAGTTCTCTCGACTGCCTAACATACAGCAACTGGCACAAATGCGCAAATTCGTTTTGATCCGTCTGCCTTAATTCAAAAATGAGGATAAAGATAGTTAATGATAGTGAATGTGTCAGAAGTTTAGAGGGTACGTCAAATAAATTGACCTTCCTCGTATCCAATACGCTACAGGCAGTCGGACACAAATATCGATCTCATTTTGAAAACAATGGGCGGACAAAACTTTCGTTCAAATGTGGCTAAAAATCTCACCAAGGGAACCCACTCATTACAAAATGTCAGCCCTTAAAGAGTTGCGAAATAGCTAAGGACAACTGTTCTTTTTAAAGATGACGGCAAAAGGACTGTTCCATCCAACCTATTTCCGTTTTAACAATTTTTACTTTCCACTGATGACCTTTGATATCCGCCATGTGAGAACGAGTAAGCATGGTTAGTTCACGACCAAAAAACAACATAAAATCAAAGGTTATCTGTTTCAGGCCTTAAAATAACGCCAGATCCTATGTCTGGCCTCGTTATGAGGGTACATTTGTTTTGCCTGGGGATGTTTTCATTTCTCCATGTTACTTCCCAGACAAGCCTTTATATTACTGGTCACTGTTCAATCACTGAAAAGAGCGATACATTACCGTCGACGCTATCTGTCGAAACTTTCTGAATGTCGTGTATTTAATTCAGGAATTTCCCCAAATGTGTTTCTAGCTCTAACTGGCTTGCTTTCTGTTGGGAGCAACAAAGAATAGAACGATAAGATCAGACTCCAAATACGACGTATAGACGAATGATAGAGTACGTAACGACTTGAATATCTGGAAGCTTCGGATGTGGTCCGCCTTGTGAACACTCCAAAGGACGGAAGCCATCTTCATTTCTTGGCGTTTTGCGTTTTCCGATGCCCGACCATCAGCTTCGTTCAGTTGAACGTATACGTTCCAACTCATTGTCGGTTTATCTCCTTAAGGTATCAAAAGCAAAAGGTGAGCGTCTTTAACATTGCGAGATTGGTGGGTTGCTTAGAAATGTTAAGGTTCTCATCGAAAAATTCAACAGACAATCTGGTGAGCATGTGTCTGCTCTCGATATATTTCCCTTAGTTCTTAACATTTAAATGGCTGCTTGACTTATTCAAATTTGTGGGCAATTAGAAAACAACATTGCACAATATTCAGGCTGAGAGGAAATTGAATTGCGGTCTGATCATCTACAGCGGTGTCTCGGCCGATGGGATAGGTAAGTAAATACGGGCGGCTGAATAAATGGCCTAAGACAAATTTATCGAAATCAGATAAATTCTGGCCAAATATCCTTTTGAATGTTTTAATTGGAATTTCGAAACTTAAAAATAACCCTAAAGCGAGACTATCTGGATTGTATAACTTTTATTTGGGGTAGCATGCTGACAATAGTTTGAGTATTTTTCGAACGAACCGCAAACGATACACATGAAAAATATTCTGTCCAGATGTCGGTATGAAGCTAGCCACAAATGACCATTCCATTCTGCTTTGAATTTGACTGCAATATTTCACTGCCTCGTCTTCTACTACCGGCTGTGCATTTGCTGGTGGGGCTCGAAAGATAGCCTCGATGAAGAGCGAAATGAGTGAGATCCGGTAATTTTCGTTTGGCCTTCGTGAACAAATGCAAGTTTATATTCCCGATATTAATCTCCAAGTTAACGCGCACGGGCCTCCATGGTTAGTGCGTTCGAATTCTGATCAACGGGTCCTGTGTTCGACCATTGGGTGGTGCTCAATCTGGAATGATTGACGAAGGCCAGTATGCTAGTAATGGCCATTCCGGTCTGCCTTGTCTTTGTGGGCAATATTCCACGGCCTCTTCTTCTACTACCGGCTGTGCTTTAGCTAATGGGGCTCGAGAGTTAGTTTCAATGAAGTTCGGAAGGAGTGAGATCCGGTAGTTTTCGTTTGGCCCCAACGCGTTCCGATTGGTCGAAATATTGAAAAATTCATCTGGAGTATCGACATTACCCGCAGCGATCTCTGCTTAACCTTATCATATATATATATATATATATATATATATATGGTCTACCATACTCCCGACATATGCACTGACTAAAAGTCCACACAAGTGTTCCGCTGACGTTTCTTCTGCCACGTGACTCATCAAAGATGTGTTATAATTATTATTATTTTAACAATTTTATAAGCATATGAAGAGTTCAGGGCAGTTCTGTGCAGCTGTATTTTTCCGTACAAGGCTCTGACTACGCTCTTCTTGACACATAAGCTTGAGAATACGTGAACACAGAAGTCTTACTATGTTGTCAGTTCTTGAAATCCTGCAGGAAAGTCTTTGACCAATAGGCACTGCCTACACTACAATAATGAGGTAGAGGCCTCTGGAAATGTGCTGCTGTACCAGATGACGCAGCAACAGAATTGATCGTTGAGTACCTCAGATCAGCTGCACTGGTTCTGTCATTTGTATCGTCGAGGGGCGAGCGAAATTAGCGTTGATCGTATAAAAGGTACCACTGTCTGCCTTCAGAGTATTTGAAATGGGGACTTCATTTCTTCTGCTGCACGTCTTTGGGCTTCTGTTATGGCCAGTGCCATCGCAGCAAGGTAAGGCCTTTTGTTGCGAAATGAACAGTGCAGTCGGAATTTAAGTGAATATTTCTTACGGCACCAAACATGCGTGGTTTTTTACATTTTTTGCCAACAGTTCTACTGCAACGAGATATTACCTGAGCAGATTCTCGTTATTTGGACGTGAAATTTAGAGTTCCTCCGTCAAATTATTTACAAGTCCACTGGCAAACCCAGCAGCATGATTCTCCACACTACTTTGAGGTCACTCTACGCTGTACCGACGTTGAATGGAAACTAACAAAAAGCTCTAAAGGTGTGGCAGCAGTATATTATTCCGACTATCCCTGCGTGAGAGGTTCGTCAGTGGAGGCTTGGTTGTATACTCCCTTCAACGAGAATGGAATGCGTGCCACATGGAACATCTCTGCGTCTCCGGGTACGGTTGAGTTAAATTTGATGCATGCGCGATATTTTACTTTGTTTAGTATGCTGTTTGTTCCCTTTGGTGCTTCCATTTCTATTAAGAAAATATTTTTCGGGCATTTGATCATAATAAACTGCATCATTCATGTAATACATTCGAAGCCCGAAAATAATTGTTACTTTGTTCATTTCCCTTAAGGCATTTCCATAATCATGCCTTTTATGTGCGCCATGAAAAGTCCTATCGCATACTTTTAAAGAATTTCGTTGCACTTAGATATGTCGTGTTTCTATATATTCGTCCATTTACGGTAGAATGGGTTTTTGTTTTTCCTTTAAGTTTTGTTCGCTGAAAAATCTGCGTAAGTACTATTTACTGAGTATATTTTCCAAATCTGTCTCTTTATGAACAGGTCTTCTGAAAATGGAATTGGAATCCTTTTATAGAATACGTCAAATTGAATGGTTTGCGTTTGTCTAAAAATAAAATTAAATAAATTTATCGGTAGCTTACAATGAAGGAGTTGAATTATCGAGGGTCCTTACTGGTTCATTGCATATGCTGAGCTTGAGGAAATTCAACTACACTAGAAAAGTGACAGTATACTACTTATGTCTACATAGTTCATTTAACTGAAGCATCTTCATTCATTTCCTCATGAAAATTCATTCAATGTCTTAAAATTAAGCGGGCACGTCAAAATCAGGCTGTCAAAACTTTTCATATGAAATAATGTCCTATATGTACGTTTCGGTCCTCTAAATATTGGTCACTGAGCAAGTCCTAGGTAATCCAGCTGTCACGTGCAATGGATGATTAAGAGTAGAAGTTCGACAGGTGACATGAATAAGTTTGTCTAAAGAGTTAACTGTAAGGCTTTGGTCCAACTCACTCAGAATACCGTGGTATTGTACCTTTTCATACTAGGATATTCCGAGTAATTGAGGGAAATTGATCGAAGAACATCAGGTCTTCGATTGTCATACGATTTTCAGAGAAAAGTGCGAAGGAGACACGTATTGGTAAATAAAAATGCAGCATAGGAAAAACACCGTCATATTTCCAATGGCCATGAGTTAAATGGCACGTTTGGTAACATTTTTGCTAGGGTTATGAGATAAGTTTTTGGGTTGAGTTTGGTGTTTGACAAACATTTAAGATATGGGTAGGTTAAATTTCGTAAATTTGTGCTAAGTTTTTACTTCCATTACCGCGGTTGTTTTCAAAGTTTTTGCTTAGCCTTTTTTTACTGATTCATTTTACCGTTTAGATCAGAAGCAGTGGGTGTGGGTAAGTTAGTGAATTTACTACAAAATAATGACGTTAATAATTCATCATACAATGTTCGTTTGTAGAAGAAAATCAGAAACGTTTCTAATGCATTCTTCTCTCTGCGAGCAGATTCTGTTAAATGAACATACACAGAGAATATCGCTGTCACATTTACCAACTAAATCTGATGGAACAACTTAATTAACATGTTTTTGATGCGTTGGACCACCAAAACCTTCGTAGCATATGTGGGTTAGTGTGATTTAAAGCGGTTCAAATCTTGAAAATGTTTTTTTTTAAAGAAAACAACTCTTCATGGTCTGCTCATTGCGAACATTTAAAAATGGAGAATATCCATTCAGGAATGTCTTCCTAGATCCAAGGGTGAATCAGCAAGTGAATCAATTGACCAGTTGGATCACGTTTGTCAGACTAACATTTCAAACCAGCCTCATTGTACTAGAAGCCTGCATTGACACCTGTCTGACGATTAACATCAACGTAATCATTCAGAATGCTAAAATGTTGACCTTCTTCAATTTTGCCTTGCTTTGCGGATATCGCATGAGAACGATCATCAGCAGTGCATATACTTACGTATCTATAAAACAAACCGGTGCGCCATAAATGATGCAGAATGTGACAGCAGATTGCTGATCTCAACCATAACAGTTCAAGTAGACAATTCAACACAAAGCAGCTGAAGTTGGAAGCAATAAATGTTTCTTCTCTTCTTCATTTTCGATAGGTGCCATTGCAGTGACACCACCGACAGATGCCAAAGCCACACTCCTTGTCTACCCAGACCAAACGGTCTCTCTGAATATCTCCGTTGTGCCACCAGTGCTGAAAAGGGCACCTGCGAATTTAGGTTCAACCGGTGGCGTTTCTGTAGAGAATATCCTTATTGTTGTCCCTCCGGCAACCGAACCGACGTCAGTAGTATACTGGAAAACCCTTAAAAAAGTATGATATTAATGCAATATTTTTCTTCTAAACCTTATCTCTGTAGTTCCCAGAATCGTAACGTACATTTAATTAGCAGCCATACTCTGCTGTAAAATTGTGGTTTAATAAAACCGGACGTACAGTGTTTAAACGCTGGTATGTGCCGATGTGGATAAAAGCCGTTAACACAAGTGTTGGTTGGTTTTGAAATATTTCATATTGACAAGGAAAGAGTGTTGACCCAGTTTTTACGAGTTTTAATTCAACTGTCTGCTGTCTCTCAAATTTTGACTACTGAAGTGAGAGTAGACGAAAGGAAGTCTACAATAAAAACATGCAAACATTGGTGGAACATATGGATGAATTTTGGGTGCATAAAATCAATTAAATGGAGCCCTGTGTTTCACTATTCATGCTTTTGTTATTTAACTCTGTTTCAAAACGTCAGTTTTTCTAGGAGACTTCTGCCACGTAGTCGTTTTTATACCCTGTAGAAGTGTGTATATAACTGCAAATAACATCGAGTATGCTGAGTGTTTCATAATTCAGATAAGTAAATTCAAGCTCAAATCTATAGAAATGAAACTTGTGAGCAGGTAAGCTGTTGAACTAGGAAAATAAGAGGATAAATAACGGAACAAAATGGTATATATTCCCAAAATGACAAAGGTTAATCCGCATGAATTATGATTAATGCGATTATATAAAAGACTGCTTTTGCAATTCTAATAAGGGCGAACAATTAACCGAAGCCAATGAAACTGCCGGCATGATGCGAGTGAGGTTGCCGCCTGTATTTAAACTTGCGGAAACATAAAAACTGATAATGTATACCAACGACGTTGTAAGAATTCATCGGAAACTAGAATCATTATGCCCAACTTACGTAGGTTCTTAAGCATAAAGGTTACTTTAAATAAAAAAAATAGTTTTTGATAATCTTGCAAGATTAGAAAATCAAAATATTGTCTTTGCGTAGGAAATGAGCGAAATTGGACCAGTAGGCTATTCATGAGTAATCCAAAAAACACTTTACTTAATTATGCAATAAAATATGCAGGCATGGCACATTCCCGTTTTGCTATATTTTTTCGCCATCTATCTTTCTGTTTTTCCTGAGTAGGAATATTTCTTTGGTAGGCAATTGAAATAAAATACTTTAGATTGGAAGTTGCGACTTTGGCACTCAAGGCTTCTAGATTGATTCTAATGCACTGGATCTCAGTCAAATGCACAAACGCCGTGTGTTTTACTTCTACTGATTCCACAACAAACCACTGACTATTTTTCAAGATGCTTCCGAAGCCGGACTGGTAAATTGCTAGGCTGGTTGCACTAACACTCCTGCTCTCACTACGCCACATCCTAGTTAATTAGGAAGACCTCTCCATCCATAACCTGAAATTCACGGGGCATTTAAATAATTTGTCCCTTTAAAATGATAAATATTTGTTTTTTTTTAATACGAAAAGAAAAATTTTGGCTATGTAACTGCCTCCCCTGCAGACCCCCGTAACGTTGCGGCAGCCAGAATTATCTCTACCTCGGCCACTACCATCGAAATTCAATGGAGCGATCCAATCTTCGCTATTGATGATCTCAAGGCATTCCAACTGCGAGGCAACATCAGTAGCGGTGAAGCAACCGTGGAGGTCGACTCGAGCAAAAGGAGGGGTCACCTGTCGAATTTGAAACCCTTCACAAACTACAGCACTTCAGTCGTCTCTCTGTATTCACCAGATGGCAGTGCAAACGCCACCACCAATACGGGTGTCGTGCTCACATGGTCTGCAGGTATTGTCTCACTTCCACATTTTTCACACCTCATTCGAGCAAAAGGACCCATAAATGTGTTCAAGTATTTGTTCCTTTGACTGCTGTGTCATTTGTAACACTATCTGCTACCTGTGACGTTTTTGTAGATTAGAAAATTCAGGGTGCGTGTTGAGAAATATTTTAAGCTGAAGAAAATACAAAGGCTGAGGAGATTTCAGAACATTTAAATACAATTTGATCGTTTATCAGTTCTCCAGCTCCCTCAGATAACACGCAAAACATTGGGCTTCTGAAGACACTAACAAGTAGCCAACAATCGAAAGGCGAAAATGATCGAAATCTGTAAATACAAGAGTACATCACTTGAAAGCTAGTTTCTGCATGACCAACGGTAGCTGACAGGGCTTCGATTGGATTCCCTGGTTAGGAGTTGCTTCAAAACATTGGGTAGAACACCCTGTTCTTATTACGATTGAGTGTGATTGTGGCGAATTATCAAGGGATTATATCATAAATGGATAGTCTAGTCTTTCAGACCATTGGTGACAGTGCCTATTAATGTCTGGCAGCAAAATACCTATTGCTGTTTTTCTACACTGACAGCTCCCTCTCGACCGAAGCTCAAATCCGTCATCGTTTCCGGATCCAGCTCCATTAAACCGGAGATCACTAATGGCATTCTAGGGGAATACAGTGCGTTGTGCTACCAACCAGGTGCCGGTCATCCAGAAGGAATTTGAAAAGTCAGTGCCAAGACTATTTCGACTGAAGTCACCCATCTTTTACCGAACACCTTGTATGAGTGCACCGTTATCGCCTCTACAAAGGAAATCAGTTGGGGCCAGGGCGGTGGAAAGGCCCCTGCAGCAACATGGTACCCCGTATTGACGTGGCCAGATAGTGAGTGCTATTGCATTTATACATATGATAAAGACTTGAATAGGTTAACTGAAAAAGTTCCATGGTCAAAATTAACCATAATAATTGTAAATATTCATGGGCTGGGATTAATGCGCAGAGGTTTTTGAACACTCAGACGAGGAGATTATCACAATTCTGATGCAGGTACCAATACTTACAGATAGCCGTCAAAGCATTACCCTCTGCCATCGTTGGTTCAAATCCAACCGAGGCGGCAGACATTATCAAAATTGGTTCAAATGAAAATGACCAAAATCCTAATTAAAATTGAATTCATTGCTCGCAACGATATTGCATTAGATAATTAGAAATTGCGTGTGTGCGTGTTTCGGCTGAAATATAATAATCTTGTTAAGACCGGCAAAATTTATTTGGATTTCTGAGAAAGCTTCTTCAAAAAAGGTTGATAATCAGAAACATGACAAGTGATCACTTCCAGCGAACCAAGTAAAAACCGAACGCTTCGAGCGCATTTACGTGATGCCTTATTTACACTGGTTCTAGCAGCGAAACAGCCATATGCAAGGAAGCTTAATAAACTTGGAGCAGATTTTGTGTATTTTGAGTTGCGTTAACTGAACATGGTCCATGGAATTCCCGGCCTTTATACATTACTTGCAGTCAGCATAAGTAAGCAAACAGTAGGAAAGTGGATGAGTATCAAATGAAACTTTCAGCACAACGCCACCAGGGCTGACTCCAATCAGGGATAACAGATGTGCAGCGGAGGCTTTTTTCAGCCTAATGAGCACACTCAGTGTGGTGGATACAGCAAGCCAACCTTCACACGTGCTCCGACGACATGGTCCGATGGCAGATTGCACGGAACATTGCATATATAAATACTATTGTTATACCTTAAAGTAGCCTGTTTTTACGCAATTTCATTCACCACGGCCTACGGAGCAAACCAATGTAACAGTTGCTGCCGTCAACTCCACCGCCGTACAAATCAACTGGACGGTGCCTGAGTCTTCAAATGGGGAATAAGAGAAGTACAGGGTACTCGTATTTAGTGGGGTGGCGGGCCTAAACAGTAAATTCTTCGACATGGAACCTAACGTCTACAGTTTTGTTTTCAATGGACTTCCGCCCTCCGCAAAAATCCATTTAGCAGTGCAGTCGTTCACAAAACCCACAAAGAATGGCTTAGGCGGTGGCCTCGGAAAAACCAGTTCAATAATGCCCGTGACTTCAAAAAAAGCTGGTGAGATACTCAAGTGAATAAAAAACTTTTCTTCTTAGTTTGTGCAAAGTTTTTTTTCAGTTAGCAGAAGATAAAAGCACTCGAGAGAGTGTGCAGTTTAATTCCTAGTATCTTATCCCGAATTGTATAACGTTTCGTGAACTTTTAACAAACGACAGAAAAAAGGTTATTTTGACATTCATTACTATATGCACCGAAGAAAAGAGGTAATTTTTCAGGGAATTTATTAAATATTCATCCTAATACTATTGTCTTTTATTTTAGCCATTGCACACGGGTATCTTAATATACACCTGTTTGCTTGTGGAGGTAACAACATTTTAACTACAGTAATGGTCCGATAGTGATTTTTAGACGCAAGACTGGTGTGCGTCAATAAATTCTATTCCTCTAAGTCTGCCCAACTAAAAAACCACTATTATCTAAACTATGTGTGTATCTGTGAATATATCTCTGTGGATTAACTGTGCATCTAATCTATACAAAACTATAAAATCTATAAAACTAAAAACTATAAATCTATAAAACTTTAAAAAATGTGAAACTAATTATGTTTGCATTCATTGCCTGCGACGATATTGCATTAGACAATTAGTACTGACCATTATGTGTTTGTGTGTTTGGGCTGAAATTTAGTGACCTAGTTAAGAACGGAAAATTTATTTGGATTTCTGATTTAGCATCTTCAAAAAGGTTGATTCTCAGAAACATGACATGTGATCATTTCCAGCAATCGAAGTAAAACCAAACGCTTGGAGTGTCTTTACATAACGCCTCATTTCCACCGGTCCTAGCAGCAAAACAAACATATTTAAGGACGCCTAATGCATTCGGACAAGACTTTATGCATTTTGAGTGGTTTAAACTGAACATGATCCACGGAATTTTCTGCATTACACATTATTGCAGTCAACAAAGGCAAGCCAACAGGAAAAATGCGGATAAGTATCAAATGACACACTCAGCACAACGCCAACTGGACTGACTCCAATCATGGAGAATAGATGTACAGTGGAGGCGTTTTTCAGTCTACTGAGCATACTCAGGACGGTGGATTCAGCAAACCGACCTTCGCACGTGCTCCGACGACGTGGTTCGATGGCAGATTGCACGGAGCGTCACATACATAAATCCAACTGTAATACCTTGAAGTAGCCCGTTTGTATGCACCAGGCCCTTCAGAGCCAACCGATATGACGGTGGCTGCACACCGCCGTGCACATCAACTCGAAAGCCCCTCAATCTTCCAATGGGGAAAAGGCAAGCATCCGGTATTCTTCTTTAGTTCGGTGTTGGGCCTAAAATTTCGCTTCTTTGACACGGAACCTAACGTCTACAGGTTAGTTTTCAAGTGACTTTCCATTTAACGTTCATGCATACATCAAACAATCGAACGCTGGCTAGGGTCATGGTTTCGGAAAAAAACAGTCCAGTAATGCCCCTGACTTCAAACGAAGACGTTTAGATTTTAAAGTGAAAAAAACATTTCTTCTAAATTAATCTAAAGTCAACAATTTTCTTCAAGTGACTTTCACAATCCACAACAGTCAATTTTTAAAGGTCAAGCATACATAAAACAAATGAACACTGCCTAAGGCCGTGGCTTCAACAAAAACCAGCCCAGTAAAGCCCGTGACTTCAAACAAAGACGTTTAGTTTCTAAAGGGAAAAAATAACATTTCTTTTAAATAAATGTAAAGGTTTCTAAAGTTAGAAGATGATAAAACTCGAGATTGCGCAATGCAATTTCTAGTATCTTAGCCTGAATTGACAAAACTTTCATCAACGATTAACAAATGAAGGAAAAAGTTATTACTTCATTCATTAGTATAGGCACGGTAGCCGGAAATAATTTTCCACACAATTTGTTAATATTTATCCTAAAACTGTGGTATTTTAATTTATCCTTTGCACCTAGAACTGGGAGGTGCCGATTCAGATTGCGTTGTCAGGAGCATAGAGACTGTGAAATACTCTGCCAGATTTCACGAGCGACTACACGTTTCCCCCGATTCCCAGGATTTAGTTGCTACAGTTCCATTTGCCCAGGGAGAACAACCCAACTTAAAAATCAGGTTCAGGCCACGAGTCGGTTTAAAAACCATTATTTTTTAATTTATGCTATCTATTTAATCTGATGGATCACATCTAGTCGGTTCTGGATCCAACTGATTCAATGAACGCTGCGAACGGAGAAAACAGGCAATGACGGTCTTTGCAAAATGATTGACTCCATATAATATCCCTGTTCACTGGTGTTACGAGCGAAGATTAATTAGTACGTTGAATATGTTTGATCCCAGTAAACAGGCAGTGATCCAGTGGTTCAAATATAAAGCACGTTGCTCAGTCCATGATCGGGGATTGGCTTAAATCGAATGTTCTCTTGAACAAAGTGAGTGAGAAACCATCCAGGAAGATTGTTCTCATCCCCTAACCAGCTCTCGGTAATATGCTCCCTATTGCAAACTAACGAGCCGGTATTGAGGAGTGCGTGTGAGCAGTACATTCGAGGAAGGATCGTTTTCCCATAGGCCTGAACATAGTGCTTAATTTGGCGGCCGGTGATTTATGAAAACTTTTAAACACGTTAATTTTGTTCACGCATGCTAACGCATATGATGTTAATTAAGAGACTGTCTATCGCTGGCTTTGAAGCTCATCGATCTGGATGCTTTCCAAAGGTCTATCATCAAACTATCAATACTTTAACAAAAATTGAATCATTTGATTAGAGACTTTGATGAAGTCTGAGAATCTAAACTAGCAATCATAAGTAGTAATACCTATAGCCAACTTCACAGAATGAATAAATTAGATAATGTTGCCACATTTCAGGAGTTAAAATTGATCTATGCTTGCAGAGTGTTTAACAATCAGTTTGCTTGTCATTTGCATCCGGGTGGACTTTGAAGAGCAACGTAGGGCCCAACCTAGTATTTGTAGAGCTACTGGCAGCATAGGACAAACGAAAGTATGGGCAGAACAATTCATCCATGAAGCATGAGTTCGAGTATGAATGCCTGATGACTTCTTATAATTCAGAACCACTCATGTCAGGTATATTCAAATATGTGCAAAGGTCACTTTCAAAAAGATAAAAACCATGTATTTGAGTCCAAATAACATCATGCTGCTTCGAAATCATCAACCTGGATCGGAACCTACAAGTCAATGAGCCAGTGGCTCAATGGATATAGCATTGGACTTCTGATCGACAGGTCGTAGAATCGACCCTCAGTTAGGGTTCCTGTCGATGGATAATAAGCCAGAAATGGCCATTGCAACCTGATTTGTCTTTTCGATAATGCCATTCTACCTATATCACTAGCCACTGTGCGGCCGCTGGCTCCAAGGCACAACGGGACGAGAAAATCACATTACCAATCAATGAGAGCGCATCAACCATTATGAATATTCTCGATCCAAACTGACGAGAAACTTAGCCCGTGGCGCAGTGGGTTCCAGCCGCTCTGCGGCTGCCGGTTGGGCTCGTGAATGATCCCCAAGGCACAACTGGACGAGTGCGCCACGTAAACGAGCGGAGAACGCCTAATAACCAATATTAATATTCCTGATCGAAACTGACAAGAAAAAATGCCAATGAATCAATTGTTAAAGCGTTGGTATTTTGATCGCCAGGTCACGGGTTGTATCCTTGGATGGAGCACGGCCTCTGGTTTGATATAGGTGGCTGCTGAGGGCTAATAAGCCTGAAAGGGTCATCCCATTCACTGTTGTCTTCGTCGTTAATTTCATTCTGCTGATAAAAAACTGCTTTGCGGCTGCTGGTGGGACCACTGAGTGAACCTCACTGCACCTCCGAACGACTACGTCCTTTAAGCGATCGATGACCACCTATCTACAATTTTTAATATTTCAGAGCGTAGCCAGCAGGACAGAGTCAGTGGATCAATACTTAGAGCGTCGGCGTTATAATGAACTGGTCTTGAGCTCGAAACGTGGGTGAAGCAAAAGCTGGGGTTGGATATTGCTGGGTGAAGAAGGCCAGTAAGATAGAAACGGCTACGATATAGTCCCTTACATTTGTTAGAAATGTTTTTATACCTTTAATACTAGCAACGCTGCGGCAGCTGGCAGGGTTTGAGCCCCAAGGAACAACAGGAGGAGTGAGTCCTGTAAACTATCGGTGATCACTTATCTACCATTGTTAATATTCACGATCGAAACCAGCATGACAACGAGCCAGTGGCTCAACCTTCAGAGGCTTGGATATCTGTTCAAATTCGTGTGTTTTATCCTCTCGTGGGGCACCACCTGTGGTTTTGTATGCCTGGCCGACGACTGCTAATAAGCCAGAAATGGTCATTCCAATTTATCTTGTCTTTTTCGTTGAGGTCATTCTGCCTATAATCCTAGCCTCTGTGAGGCTGCTGGCGGGGATCTTCAGTGGTCGTCTAGGCATAATGGAACGAGTTGGTGCTGATATCGAGTGTTGGCGGATGACGTGGCCCATAGGTGATTAATCTCGCGTTGATCTTGGGACTTCTAAGTGAGCCGGTTAAAACAATGGCTGTACTAAAGCCTTCCCCGTTGCTATCGTGAGCTCAAATCCCGCAGAGGCCAACGAGGTTTTCATAACTGGGTCATATGATATATTCAAGTTGGCCAAAGACACAAATTTATACGATTTCCTTTGAAAAGTTAGTGATTGGAATCACTATCCTGGTTGATTGCTGACGCAGAACGCGGGAAATGAACTTCAACATCGTTTTTGAGAATGAAGACGACAACGACAACGAAGAGGACAAAAGTGAACTGAAAATCAATTAAGAATTTTAAGCATGTCTTAAATACTCTTCCTCTCCCGTAGTAGTATTCCGCCATGTTAAGAGGTAGTGAGCGCAAATACATAGTATAATAGTGTCATATATTCTTCTTTCTGAATAACATTAATGGATGCTATTTCGATCACAAAACAATTGTAGGAGCAGTGCATTAATTTAGTGAAGAATTTATTGAAGAGAACATATGAAAAGTTTGACTGTGACATACCGTGGAACCGTGTTAGAACCAGATACGCACTAGACCCATCAAGTCTGACTCGCTACCGTGATAAACTGAAGGACCTCGTTATTTCGTGTTTATTTCTTGTCAATATTGGCGTGTATCCTCATTAAGGAGGCTTTTACGTCATTAAAACTCTCCTTATCATTGGATAGAACAGTAAAATTGTCCGTTTTAATGACATCGAAGAATCAGAGCAAATTTTAGAATGGCAGCCCTCAACTACTCGATGTCAAAACGAAGCTTTGTTAATTGTCACGTATGACTTTGCTGTAATATTAAACACCTACATCGTTTGAGGTGTAGTCAACGAGGGTTAAGATGACCTGCCCGCATTGCCCTCTCACATTCAACCATTGCATTAGCCTACATGGTCAAATGCGTCTGCATGCTAGCCTGCAGTTAGCTACCGCAGACCTGATGACAATATTGCAAACGTCCCCAACAAATGGCTCATTACACACGTCTGAAATCGCACATTTCATACACAAATTCGCCATCTCTCACGTACGTCGGGAGTGTGTTCTTCGGTTCCTGGTCCGTTGGGCTTATTTGGTGCGTGCGTGCTCCGTATACTTTATCTCTTAGCGTGAAACCTTACAGCATGTTTCATTTCGGCCGGTACTACCGAGAAAATATGTATTAACAATTGTTATCTTTGAGGAAAGGACAATGTTAAAAACAAACTCATTATATAAAACTGCGTTCTCCGGACTCAGACAAAAATACAATCGGATATTAATTCCAATGAAAGAGTTGAATAGGTCTTCACAACCCCATGGAGGCATTCCTTTAAATCACCACAGTAAATAAACAGCCATTTAGTATCAAATAACTGACCGTTTTGCGCAATGAAAGAAAGTAATGCTGGTTTGATTACCCCACGGGTTTCAGCTCGCATTATGAATGCGTTGCTTATTAAGGTTCGCCCAATGTGATATCAGAGTGTTCGAGAACATAGCCCGTGCAGGAGTTTAAAGATGAGATCGTGTGGAACACGTAACCACGTCACTAAGCTTGGTCAACGCTCTGCGTTCGAAAACAACACAGGGTCGCTCTTGACATCTCGCCAATCGCTGGCACTGTAGGTAGGGAGAATATAGTAGTAAGATGCTCTGTCCTCAAAGGCGGATATTACAGGCACACACCTCCTGGAATTTGAGCATTTGGTGTGGTGGCGCACCCAGTTGCGCGCTTGCGCCTAACCAGCGCCCGCACGTGATTCCGTTGCTGGTCTTCTTCCTTTGTCTCGCAAATGGGCTGGGGTTAGGGTTGGGAAGGAGAGGGTGCGGTGGATGCGGTGCAGAGTCTGCTGAATCCGTAAAAACTACTGCGCATGATCAGTCGGCCAGAAAGTCACCTCGGTCCACTTTATCAACTGCAGTAGGTCGCGGTGGTCGGACTCCTGGTGTCAGACGGGCGTAAACGACATTGCTTGTGATCGTTGACCTCGGTGTCCCAACGAAATTACGACGGACCGCAGCCACCTCTACCATGGTTATGCGCGTAGCGAAATTCTGTGATGGTCGACGTTCATTATAAAACTGCCGCCACTGAGCGGTAATAGGAAAACAAGTCCGGCTGTTAGTCTTCATAGTAAATTAAAACAAACGTACATACCCTCTTTCACCGCCAAAGCTCTTGCCCTTCCGGCCGGGCCACGTTTTGACAGGAGATGGGAGAAATGGAATTGATTGACTGAGCACGGCGCATGTGGATCTGTGTTGCCTTGTTGGGATTCACGGGCGACGTTATTAGCGGCGGCGGATGCGTGCGGTGAGGTCCTCTAGAACGAGACATTTAATTCGTGTTTTCCGAAAGGTGATGAGTCCGATGACTGAAATACCTCAGCCATTGTGGAATTTCTGCGAAATATTCACAAGCCGTCACCAGAACTTAGTTGTATATGCCAAATAAGGATTTACCAAACATAAAGCGCATACATTATCTAAACGATTAGACACATGTACTTCACTGATCTTGTGCCGTTTCATGACGCAGTTGTGAGGACTTTGATTTATTAATGTAAACCCCAGCGTACCTTTGGTGTTTCTTGTAGACGAATTCATTTTCCGCCCCGTCTTATTTTATTTCCCTTTCTGGGATTTTAAATGGCATCTGTGCTGTCCGAATGGTAATTCACTATGTACCGTACTTTATTACTTCAGTAGATGCACACCCAACCCCAAGAATAAGTTCTCAAACGAGGCAGTATGCAGCCTTGTTTGACGTTACACTCTCGTATGCTTCTCGTTTATCAGTACGGCAATCTTACAGAGGTGCCCTTTCCTTTCGAGACCATCTTTAAATATCGCAATGCCTGTTTTTGTAATGTGGGTCTGGTAAAACAGAGGACATGCCCGCGTGTTAACTCTGGGTCTCTCCCACAATTGGCGGCAGAAATGTTAAGGGAATGAACACAAATATAGGCTTAGCTGAACAAACCAAATTCGAGCTACTCGCAGTAGAAAGAGATTTTGGAGGGATGGCAAAGTAACAAAATTACTATTTCTCTAGCACGTCACCTGTGTGTCCAGCATGAACTGAAACTCCTTATTGGACACATATCGAATCTGATCGACATGAATACCGCCTACTTTTATTCAGTAAAACAAATGTCGTTGGATACGTTACTTTAATTTTGCGCAATTAACCATTTGAAATGTGTGCTGTCCTAGAGGCCCCTCCCGTATATCTCCTTTTACTTCGGTTCTTGAAAGACCCACAGCCACAGTTTCCAAAATTGATTTAATGTCTCTCTGTCATCCCGCCGAGATGGCACCCAGGGATGCAGACCCAGGCCTCAGCACGCGAATGCTCAGCGACAGACTAGTCAACTTCATTTTTCTCGACAGCTAAATGTGGTTAGCTAGATATCTTATAGTTTCAAATTCAGTGAATGGGTCTACTAACCCTCACCCATCTGGCGGTGTTGCTGGGGTTTTGAAAATGGCAGCAAAATGTTTTTACTACACCCGATCAGATCTGGACAGTTTGTGTGAGGGACACCGAAGCGAGTGAGGTCTGGTTTATAGCGCAGATCAGACAGAACCTCATCTTTGTGAGCACGAGATTTCGCTCAGACATGCTTTGAATACCTTTGCTTCTTATCCTCTAAACGCATATTGATCACATAAGTTTTCCGTTTAATGAGACGCTATTACACCTGTGAAACGTGAGAGCGTTTGCTAATCGGACGAACATTTTATATAAAATATCCCACTAAATGAATGGTCACTAAAACAATCTACAACGTAATCAAATTTGAAATGTCATTTTTGAGACAGTTTTTCATTGTAAGTGGAGAGTCATAAGCTCGGTTAAAAAGAAAACGTTAACATATTAGTCGGTCACTAATTTCTTATCCTCTAAACGTATCTTTCTCACAGAAAGGTTTCGGTCAATGGGACGCTATCACACAAAGTTGTATTTAGTCATTTGAATGAATATGCCGACATGCTTAACTTTTGCCTCAAGAAGTGACTGTGCGGTCAGCAGCGCATACAATATGGTCATTTCCAACACGTTAATGGATGGATATCTAGCAGGAATAATTGGTGTAATAAATAAAGCTTACTATTTTTGATGGGATAGCAAGTATAAATTTGATGAAAAGTGTGCATCTTATTGTCCATAGCTATCTAAAAATGCGAGTACGCAATTCAAATAAAGTTTGCTTATGAACTGAATACGAAGAAGATAGGGATAACGTTTGACGACAGCAGAAAAACTCTTTGACATGAACTCACTACAAAGTCAAACTCGTCATTTACCATGAGGCTATACAGTGACACTAAGTTCAGTTTCTCTATAATATCTAGGTTAAAGTGCCCAAGAATTATAGAGGAATAAGCGATACAATGTTTGATTAAAGATAAGTCGCAACAAACAGATATGGGTTTCTGTACAAAGAAGTCCATTTTGTATTTAATGTGGTTTATTAATGGGCAAGCGTTAGAGGAAACGAATATTTCAGGGCAAAGGCGTCCTGCATATAAAAAACGTTGTTGTACCATTAAAATATTCAACATTTATAGAAATCTACAAGAAAACCTATGTTTATTTCTACACATGGATTAAAAAGAGAAAGTAAAATGGTATAGTACGGCCAAATAGGCAATTGTGAAGGGTTGAAATCTGTTAAGAACAGAACTGTAGACGTCACGTCCTTTTTCGGTGTAAGTATTTTGTAGGTCACCCTTTGAGTCATACACGCTTTCTTGAAACTTGGTTATTTCCCCATTGGAAATGAGGGGGGCTTTCCTGTCGATTTGTACGGCGGTGGGGTTGACGGCAGGCGCAGTTATATGGGTTGGCACTGAAGGTTCTGGTATGTGAAAATATATAAAAATGGGTTACTTAAATGTACCACAGTAGCCTTAATTTATGCAACATTCAGTACAACCTGTCTGCGAACCATGTCTTATGGGCACGTAATAAGGAAGTCTGGCCGTATCACCACCCTGATTCTGCTCATTAGGCTGAAGAAAGGCCTTCACATTACATCTGTACTGTGTGTGTTATGTTAGCCCTGACAGCGTTGTGCTGAGTGTGTCATTTGGTATTTGGTGTACATTCGACTCCGTATGTTTGGCACTGCTTTCTGCAAAGTTAATGGCCGGGAACTCCGTAGATATTACGAGGATTGAGACATTTGCTGGCCATTTTGATCCAAATCGAAACCCCTGTCAGCTAACTTCGCTCATGTAGAAATTCACGTTGAACTGGCCTACCCATGTCCTTTCGTACTTCGACAGAATGTTGTATGTTCCTGTTCGCCTTTTCAGTCTGGCTGATGTGCTATTACTTCCGGATGGTTAATGGTAAGCATGCTATCTTCTAGTCCTTTGAGCATTCTCTCTCCTATAAGCATAAACGAGTTATCAGCAAGCCCTTTATTCGTTCCAAAAGTATACAACACCTGAGGTAGTCAAGAATGTCTAGAAGCGCTTATTCAGTTTGCAATCAGGATTTCTACGAGGCCTGGGGCTGGAGGATGGGGGATAAATTGCTTACAGGAGTAAGTCCAACTCAAGCAGTTCAACCACCGTAGTTCGACGATGTCCAACTAATTCTCTACAGATACGTGTTGCAGGGTCGGAGACTTGCGTGTGGATTAGTTGCAAGTCATAGTAACCTTGCGCTGCAGCTTACGCACTCTCTCCTCCACCCATTCCTCAGCCTGCTGTTATGACACAGTCAAGAAGGCCGGAGGCGGGAAAGGGCGCATGTGGCTGTCGCAGCCGCAGCCTACCCTGGGCGTGCAACCACACCTGGCTTGCTCAGACGAAGTGGGTGTAACATAAAGGACACATTAAGAAGATGCCATTGCAGTCTGACAATCAGTCCGCCAGTCCGCCACTCCACACAAAACACTCACTGGGCTGGCCACGCGATTCGATTTATCCCTTCAGTCACTTACATTCATAGCCAGAGCTTTAAGCGCACCGTGATAGTTTCAAGCGTTTAAGGTTGTTTATAATGAGGAAAATGTGCTGGGCGCCTCGACATCACTCTCCCCCACCCCCACAATCAGACCACCGTCCGAGCAGGACAGTATTCTGACGCGGAAGTGGACGAAGCTGATGGTGACCTCTTTTACGCGTACTACGTACACGACCTGGACCTGCAGACATAAGCACCAGGATTTCAACCGACAGGGGTTGAAAGGCTGATATTGCAGCCTGACAGTAAGACCAACAGTCAGCCACTCCACGCAAAACGCATTGGACTAAAAGTATGGTCTGAATGTAGTCCAATCCAAAGCAGTCTCTCACACGCTCCTGCCCTATTTCCGGCGATATGTCAAAGTCAATTTGTCAGTCTGCGTTTATTTTACTAGTGAAACGTCAAGTTCCCCCAGAATAATCATGGAATATAAGATAAAAGTTTGAATTAGATATTAGTCGAAAAATTTAGATACTCTTTTTCTGTACAAAGCAGTCGGTTCTGTATTTATGTTAGTTTATTAATGGGCAAGCGTTAGAGGAAACGAATTTATCACGGCACAGGGCATCCTGCATATAAAAACGCTATTGTACCATTAAATTATTCACAATTTATTGGAATCTACTAGAAAAACCTTTTGTATATTTCAACATATGGATAAGAACGACAAAAATAAATTGGTATAGTATTTACGTTCTTTTCCGGTGTAAGTCATTTTGTAGGTCACCCTTTGAGTCATACACGCTTTCTTGAAACTTGGTTATTTCCCCATTGGAAATGAGGGGGGCTTTCCTGTCGATTTGTACGGCGGTGGGGTTGACGGCAGGCGCAGTTATATGGGTTGGCACTGAAGGTTCTGGTATGTGAAAATATATAAAAATGGGTTACTTAAATGTACCACAGTAGCCTTAATTTATGCAACATTCAGTACAACCTGTCTGCGAACCATGTCTTATGGGCACGTAATAAGGAAGTCTGGCCGTATCACCACCCTGATTCTGCTCATTAGGCTGAAGAAAAAGCCTTCACATTACATCTGTACTCGTGTGTGTTATGTTAGCCCTGACAGCGTTGTGCTGAGTGTGTCATTTGGTATTTGGTGTACATTCGACCCGTATGTTTGGCCCTGCTTTCTGCAAGTTAATGGCCGGGAACTCCGTAGATATTACGAGGATTGAGACACTTTGCTGGCCATTTGATCCAAATCGAAACCCCTGTCAGCTAACTTCGCTCATGTAGAAATCACGTTGAACTGGCCTACCCATGTCCTTTCGTACTTCGACAGAATGTTGTATGTTCCTGTTTCCGCCTTTTCAGTCTGGCTGATGTGCTATTGACTTCGGATGGTTAATGGTAAGCATGCTATCTTCTAGTCCTTTGAGCATTCTCTCTCCTATAAGCATAAAACGAGTTATCAGCAAAGCCTTTATTCGTTCCAAAAGCATACAACACCTGAGGGTAGTCAAGAATGTCTAGAAGTGCTTTATTCAGTTTTGCAATCAGGATTTCTGCGAGGCCTGGGGCTGAGGATGGGGATAAATTGCTTACAGGAGTAAGTCCAACCTCAAGCAGTTCAATCCACCGTAGTTCGACGATGTCCAACTAATTTCTCTACAGATACGTGTGTTGCAGGGTCGGAGACTTGCGTGTGGATTGAGTTGCAAGTCATAGTAACCTTTGCGCTGCAGCTTACGCACTTCTCTCTCCACCCATTCCTCAGCCTGCTGTCATGACACAGTCAAGAAGGCCGGAGGCGGGAAGGGCGACGTGGCTCGTCGCGGCCGCAGCTCACCCTGGGCGTGCAACCACACCTGGCTTGCTCAGACGAAGTGGGTGTAACATAGCGACCACATTAAGAAGATGCCATTGCAGTCTGACAATCAGTCCGCCAGTCCGCCACTCCACACAAAACACTCACTGGGCTGGCCACGCGATTCGATTTATCCCTTCAGTCACTTACATTCATAGCCAGAGCTTTAAGCGCACCGTGATAGTTTCAAGCGTTTCAGGTTGTTTATAATGAGGGAAAAATGTGCTGGGCGCTCGACATCACTCTCTCCCCCACCCCCACAATCAGATCCACACCGTCCGAGCAGGACAGTATTCTGACGCGGAAGTGGACGAAGCTGATGGTGACCTCTTTTACGCGTACTACGTACACGACCTGGACCTGCAGACATAAGCACCGGATTTCAACCGACAGGGGTTGAAAGGCTGATATTGCAGCCTGACAGTAAGACCAACAGTCAGCCACTCCACGCAAAAACGCATTGGACTAAAAGTATGGTCTGAATGTAGTCCAATCCAAGCAGTCTCTCACACGCTCCTGCCCCTATTTCCGGCGATATGTCAAAGTCAATTTGTCAGTCTGCGTTTATTTTACTAGTGAAACGTCAAGTTCCCCAGAATAATCATAGGGAATATAAGATAAAAGTTTGAATTAGATATTAGTCGAAAAAATTTAGATTCTCTTTCTGTACAAAGCAGTCGGTTCTGTATTTATGTTAGTTTATTAATGGGCAAGCGTTAGAGGAAACGAATTTATCACGGCACAGGCATCCTGCATATAAAAAACGCTATTGTACCATTAAATTATTCACAATTTATTGGAATCTACTAGAAAACCTTTTGTATATTTCAACATATGGATAAGAACGACAAAATAAATTGCATAGTATTTACGTTCTTTTCCGGTGTAAGTATTTTGTAGGTCACCCTTTGAGTCATACACGCTTTCTTGAAACTTGGTTATTTCCCCATTGGAAATGAGGGGGGCTTTCCTGTCGATTTGTACGGCGGTGGGGTTGACGGCAGGCGCAGTTATAGGTTGGCACTGAAGGTTCTGGTATGTGAAAAATATATAAAAATGGGTTACTTAAATGTACCCACAGTAGCCTTAATTTATGCAATATTCAGTACAACCTGTCTGCGAACCATGTCTTATGGGCATCGTAATAAGGACGGCTGGACGTATCACCACCCTGATTCTGCTCATTAGGCTGAAGAAAAGCCTTCACATTACATATGTACTGTGTGTGTTATGTTAGCCCCGACAGCGTTGTCCTGAGTGTGTCATTTGGTATTTGGTGTACATTCGACCCGTATGTTTTGGCCCTGCTTTCTGCAAGTTAATGGCCGGGAACTCCGTAGATATTACGAGGATTGATACATTTGCTAGCCATGTGATCCAAATCAAACCCTATCAGCTACCTTCGCTCATGTAGAAATTCACATTGAACTGGCCTACCCTTGTCTTTTCGTACTTCGACAGAATGTTGTATGTTCCTGTTCGCCTTTTCAGTCTGGCTGATGTGCTATTGACTTCGGATGGTTAATGGTAAGCATGCTATCTTCTAGTCCTTTGAGCATTCTCTCTCCTATAAGCATAAACGAGTTATCAGCAAGCCCTTTATTCGTTCCAAAAGTATACAACACCTGAGGTAGTCAAGAATGTCTAGAAGCGCTTATTCAGTTTGCAATCAGGATTTCTACGAGGCCTGGGGCTGGAGGATGGGGGATGAATTGCTTACAGGAGTAAGTCCAACTCAAGCAGTTCAACCACCGTAGTTCGACGATGTCCAAATAATTTCTACAGATACGTGTTGCAGGGTCGGAGACTTGCGTGTGGATTAGTTGCAAGTCATAGTAACCTTGCGCTGCAGCTTACGCATCTCTCCTCCACCCATTCCTCAGCCTGCTGTCATGACACAGTCAAGAAGGCCGGAGGCGGGAAAGGGCGCATGTGGCTGTCGCGGCCGCAGCCTACCCTGGGCGTGCAACCACACCTGGCTTGCTCAGACGAAGTGGGTGTAACATAAAGGACACATTAAGAAGATGCCATTGCAGTCTGACAATCAGTCCGCCAGTCCGCCACTCCACACAAAACACTCACTGGGCTGGCCACGCGATTCGATTTATCCCTTCAGTCACTTACATTCATAGCCAGAGCTTTTAGCGCACCGTGATAGTTTCAAGCGTTTCAGGTTGTTTATAATGAGGAAAAATGTGCTGGGCGCTCGACATCACTCTCTCCCCCACCCCCACAATCAGACCACCGTCCGAGCAGGACAGTATTCTGACGCGGAAGTGGACGAAGCTGATGGTGACCTCTTTTACGCGTACTACGTACACGACCTGGACCTGCAGACATAAGCACCAGGATTTCAACCGACAGGGGTTGAAAGGCTGATATTGCAGCCTGACAGTAAGACCAACAGTCAGCCACTCCACGCAAAACGCATTGGACTAAAAGTATGGTCTGAATGTAGTCCAATCCAAGCAGTCTCTCACACGCTCCTGCCCTATTTCCGGCGATATGTCAAAGTCAATTTGTCAGTCTGCGTTTATTTTACTAGTGAAACGTCAAGTTCCCCCAGAATAATCATGGAATATAAGATAAAAGTTTGAATTAGATATTAGTCGAAAAATTTAGATACTCTTTTCTGTACAAAGCAGTCGGTTCTGTATTTATGTTAGTTTATTAATGGGCAAGCGTTAGAGGAAACGAATTTATCACGGCACAGGCATCCTGCATATAAAAAAACGCTATTGTACCATTAAATTATTCACAATTTATTGGAATCTACTAGAAAAACCTTTTGTATATTTTCAACATATGGATAAGAACGACAAAAATAAATTGGTATAGTATTTACGTTCTTTTCCGGTGTAAGTATTTTGTAGGTCACCCTTTGAGTCATACACGCTTTCTTGAAACTTGGTTATTTCCCCATTGGAAATGAGGGGGCTTTCCTGTCGATTTGTACGGCGGTGGGGTTGACGGCAGGCGCAGTTATATGGGTTGGCACTGAAGGTTCTGGTATGTGAAAATATATAAAAATGGGTTACTTAAATGTACCACAGTAGCCTTAATTTATGCAATATTCAGTACAACCTGTCTGCGAACCATGTCTTATGGGCACGTAATAAGGACGGCTGGACGTATCACCACCCTGATTCTGCTCATTAGGCTGAAGAAAAGCCTTCTACATTACATCTGTACTGTGTGTGTTATGTTAGCCCCGACAGCGTTGTCCTGAGTGTGTCATTTGGTATTTGGTGTACATTCGACCCGTATGTTTGGCCCTGCTTTCTGCAAGTTAATGGCCGGGAACTCCGTAGATATTACGAGGATTGAGACATTTGCTGGCCATTTGATCCAAATCGAAACCCCTGTCAGCTAACTTCGCTCATGTAGAAATTCACATTGAACTGGCCTACCCATGTCCTTTCGTACTTCGACAGAATGTTGTATGTTCCTGTTCGCCTTTTTCAGTCTGGCTGATGTGCTATTGACTTCGGATGGTTAATGGTAAGCATGCTATCTTCTAGTCCTTTGAGCATTCTCTCCTATAAGCATAAACGAGTTATCAGCAAGCCCTTTATTCGTTCCAAAAGTATACAACACCTGAGGTAGTCAAGAATGTCTAGAAGCGCTTATTCAGTTTGCAATCAGGATTTCTACGAGGCCTGGGGCTGGAGGATGGGGATGAATTGCATACAGGAGTAAGTCCAACTCAAGCGGTTCAACCACCGTAGTTCGACGATGTCCAACTAATTCTCTACAGATACGTGTTGCAGGGTCGGAGACTTGCGTGTGGATTAGTTGCAAGTCATAGTAACCTTGCGCTGCAGCTTACGCACTCTCTCCTCCACCCATTCCTCAGCCTGCTGTCATGACACAGTCAAGAAGGCCGGAGGCGGGAAAGGGCGCAGGTGGCTGTCGCGGCCGCAGCCTACCCTGGGCGTGCAACCACACCTGGCTTGCTCAGACGAAGTGGGTGTGACATAAAGGACACATTAAGAAGATGCCATTGCAGTCTGACAATCAGTCCGCCAGTCCGCCACTCCACACAAAAACACTCCACTGGGCTGGCCACGCGATTCGATTTATCCCTTTAGTCACTTACATTCATAGCCAGAGCTTTTAGCGCACCGTGATAGTTTCCAAGCGTTTCAGGTTGTTTATAATGAGGAAAATGTGCTGGGCGCTCGACATCACTCTCTCCCCACCCCCACAATCAGACCACCGTCCGAGCAGGACAGTATTCTGACGCGGAAGTGGACGAAGCTGATGGTGACCTTCTTTACGCGTACTACGTACACGACCTGACCTGCAGACATAAGCACCAGGATTTCAACCGACAGGGGTTGAAAGGTTGATATTGCAGCCTGACAGTAAGACCAACAGTCAGCCACTCCACGCAAAAACGCATTGGACTAAAAAGTATGGTCTGAATGTAGTCCAATCCAAGCAGTCTCACACGCCCTGCCCTATTTCCGGCGATATGTCAAAAGTCAATTTGTCAGTCTGCGTTTATTTTTACTAGTGAAACGTCAAGTTCCCCCAGAATAATCATGGAATATAAGATAAAAAGTTTGAATTAGATATTAGTCGATAAAAATTTAGATACTCTTTTCCTGCACAAAAGCAGTCGGTTCTGTATTTATGTTAGTTTATTAATGGGCAAGCGTTAGAGGAAACGAATTTATCACGGCACAGGCATCCTGCATATAAAAACGCTATTGCACCATTAAATTATTCACAATTTATTGGAATCTACTAGAAAAACCTTTGTATATTTTCAACATATGGATAAGAACGACAAAAATAAATTGGTATAGTATTTACGTTCTTTTTCCGGTGTAAGTATTTTTTGTAGGTCACCCTTTGAGTCATACACGCTTTCTTGAAACTTGGTTATTTCCCCATTGGAAATGAGGGGGCTTTCCTGTCGATTTGTACGGCGGTGGGGTTGACGGCAGGCGCAGTTATATGGGTTGGCACTGAAGGTTCTGGTATGTGAAAATATATAAAAATGGGTTACTTAAATGTACCACAGTAGCCTTTAATTTATGCAATATTCAGTACAACCTGTCTGCGAACCATGTCTTATGGGCACGTAATAAGGACGGCTGGACGTATCACCACCCTGATTCTGCTCTATTAGGCTGAAGAAAAAGCCTTCACATTACATCTGTACTGTGTGTGTTATGTTAGCCCCGACAGCGTTGTCCTGAGTGTGTCATTTGGTATTTGGTGTACATTCGACCCGTATGTTTGGCCCTGCTTTCTGCAAGTTAATGGCTGGGAACTCCGTAGATATTACGAGGATTGAGACATTTTGCTGGCCATTTGATCCAAATCGAAACCCTGTCAGCTAACTTCGCTCATGTAGAAATTCACATTGAACTGGCCTACCCATGTGCTTTCGTACTTCGACAGAATGTTGTATGTTCCTGTTCGCCTTTTTCAGTCTGGCTGATGTGCTATTGACTTCGGATGGTTAATGGTAAGCATGCTATCTTCTCAGTCCTTTGAGCATTTCTCTCTCCCTATAAGCATAAACGAGTTATCAGCAAGCCCTTTATTCGTTCCAAAAGTATACAACACCTGAGGTAGTCAAGAATGTCTAGAAGCGCTTATTCAGTTTGCAATCAGGATTTCTACGAGGCCTGGGGCTGGAGGATGGGGATGAATTGCTTACAGGAGTAAGTCCAACTCAAGCAGTTCAACCACCGTAGTTCGACGATGTCCAAATAATTTCTACAGATACGTGTTGCAGGGTCGGAGACTTGCGTGTGGATTAGTTGCTAAAGTCATAGTAACCTTTGCGCTGCAGCTTACGCACTTCTCCTCCACCCATTCCTCAGCCTGCTGTCATGACACAGTCAAGAAGGCCGGAGGCGGGAAAGGGCGCATGTGGCTGTCGCGGCCGCAGCCTACCCTGGGCGTGCAACCACACCTGGCTTGCTCAGACGAAGTGGGTGTAACATAAAGGACACATTAAGAAGATGCCATTGCAGTCTGACAATCAGTCCGCCAGTCCGCCACTCCACACAAAACACTCACTGGGCTGGCCACGCAATTCGATTTATCCCTTCAGTCACTTACATTCATAGCCAGAGCTTTAAGCGCACCGTGATAGTTTCAAGCGTTTCAGGTTGTTTATAATGAGGAAAATGTGCTGGGCGCTCGACATCACTCTCTCCCCCACCCCCACAATCAGACCACCGTCCGAGCAGGACAGTATTCTGACGCGGAAGTGGACGAAGCTGATGGTGACCCTCTTTTACGCGTACTACGTACACAACCTGGCCCTAAAAACATGATCACCTGGATTTCAACCGACAGGGGTTGAAAGGCTGACATTGCAGCCTGACAGTAAGACCAACAGTCAGCCACTCCACGCAAAACGCATTGGACTAAAAGCATGGTCTGAATGTAGTCCAATCCAAGCAGTCTCTCACACGCTCCTGCCCTATTTCCGGCGATATGTCAAAGTCAATTTGTCAGTCTGCGTTTATTTTACTAGTGAAACGTCAAGTTCCCCCAAAATAATCATGGAATAAGAGATAAAAGTTTAAATTAGATATTAGTCGAAAAATTTAGATACTCTTTTCTGTACAAAGCAGTCGGTTCTGTATTTATGTTAGTTTATTAATAGGCAAGCGTTAGAGGAAACGAATTTATCACGGCACAGGCATCCTGCATATAAAAAAAAACGCTATTGTACCATTAAATTATTCACAATTTATTGGAATCTACTAGAAAACCTTTGTATATTTCAACATATGGATAAGAACGACAAAATAAATTGGTATAGTATTTACGTTCTTTTCCGGTGTAAGTATTTTGTAGGTCACCCTTTGAGTCATACACGCTTTCTTGAAACTTGGTTATTTCCCCATTGGAAATGAGGGGGGCTTTCCTGTCGATTTGTACGGCGGTGGGGTTGACGGCAGGCGCAGTTATATGGGTTGGCACTGAAGGTTCTGGTATGTGAAAATATATAAAAATGGGTTACTTAAATGTACCACAGTAGCCTTAATTTATGCAATATTTAGTACAACCTGTCTGCGAACCATGTCTTATGGGCACGTAATAAGGACGGCTGGACTTATCACCACCCTGATTCTGCTCATTAGGCTGAAGAAAAGCCTTCACATTACATCTGTACTGTGTGTGTTATGTTAGCCCCGACAGCGTTGTCCTGAGTGTGTCATTTGGTATTTGGTGTACATTCGACCCGTATGTTTGGCCCTGCTTTCTGCAAGTTAATGGCCGGGAACTCCGTAGATATTACGAGGATTGAGACATTTGCTGGCCATTTGATCCAAATCGAAACCATGTCAGCTAACTTCGCTCATGTAGAAATTCACATTGAACTGGCCTACCCATGTCCTTTCGTACTTCGACAGAATGTTGTATGTTCCTGTTCGCCTTTTTCAGTCTGGCTGATGTGCTATTGACTTTGGATGGTTAATGGTAAGCATGCTATCTTCTAGTCCTTTGAGCATTCTCTCTCCTATAAGCATAAACGAGTTATCAGCAAGCCCTTTATTCGTTCCAAAAGTATACAACACCTGAGGTAGTCAAGAATGTCTAGAAGCGCTTATTCAGTTTGCAATCAGGATTTCTACGAGGCCTGGGGCTGGAGGATGGGGGATGAATTGCTTACAGGAGTAAGTCCAACTCAAGCAGTTCAACCACCGTAGTTCGACGATGTCCAACTAATTCTCTACAGATACGTGTTGCAGGGTCGGAGACTTGCGTGTGGATTAGTTGCAAGTCATAGTAACCTTGCGCTGCAGCTTACGCACTCTCTCCTCCACCCATTCCTCAGCCTGCTGTCATGACACAGTCAAGAAGGCCGGAGGCGGGAAAGGGCGCATGTGGCTGTCGCGGCCGCAGCCTACCCTGGGCGTGCAACCACACCTGGCTTGCTCAGACGAAGTGGGTGTAACATAAAGGACACATTAAGAAGATGCCATTGCAGTCTGACAATCAGTCCGCCAGTCCGCCACTCCACACAAACACTCACTGGGCTGGCCACGCGATTCGATTTATCCCTTTAGTCACTTACATTCATAGCCAGAGCTTTTAGCGCACCGTGATAGTTTCAAGCGTCTCAGGTTGTTTATAGTGAGGAAAATGTGCTGGGCGCTCGACATCACTCTCTCCCCCACCCCTACAATCAGACCACCGTCCGAGCAGGACAGTATTCTGACGCGGAAGTGGACGAAGCTGATGGTGACCTCTTTTACGCGTACTACGTACACAACCTGGCCCTAAAAACATGATCACCTGGATTTCAACCGACAGGGGTTGAAAGGCTGACATTGCAGCCTGACAGTAAGACCAACAGTCAGCCACTCCACGCAAAACGCATTGGACTAAAAGCATGGTCTGAATGTAGTCCAATCCAAGCAGTCTCTCACACGCTCCTGCCCTATTTCCGGCGATATGTCAAAGTCAATTTGTCAGTCTGCGTTTATTTTACTAGTGAAACGTCAAGTTCCCCCAAAATAATCATGGAATAAGAGATAAAAGTTTAAATTAGATATTAGTCGAAAAATTTAGATACTCTTTTCTGTACAAAGCAGTCGGTTCTGTATTTATGTTAGTTTATTAATAGGCAAGCGTTAGAGGAAACGAATTTATCACGGCACAGGCATCCTGCATATAAAAACGCTATTGTACCATTAAATTATTCACAATTTATTGGAATCTACTAGAAAAACCTTTTGTATATTTCAACATATGGATAAGAACGACAAAATAAATTGGTAT
>WEDG01001042.1:0-30378 GCA_017591395.1 Schistocephalus solidus
GCCACGGCGACCTCCACGCGAAAAGAGCATGCATGTCTGCATGGATTCCTACTTAGCCTATGTGGGCCGAACCTTTAGAGAAGGAATATACACATTTAAGATCGTCCGCATGAAGAACAGACTGAAAGTGTTTAACTGCGGATGACAAATCACTAATGTAAAGCAAAAATAAAAGAGACCCTAGTACGATACTTTGAAGGACACCGCTTACAGTAAGGGCCCCCACTGCCAATGAGGACCCCCATAAGATCTTTTTTACGATAAGTTAGCTATGACGTAATGAAATCGGCAAACCGTCTAACTTAACTATGAGTCTCCTATGAGGCACTTTATCAAACGCCTTGCTTAGATTAAAAGGCCCGATCTGCTGGAGCGAGGGCGTTGATTCGCTGCAGAT
Source organism: Schistocephalus solidus (assembly GCA_017591395.1). Lineage (NCBI taxonomy): Eukaryota > Metazoa > Platyhelminthes > Cestoda > Diphyllobothriidea > Diphyllobothriidae > Schistocephalus > Schistocephalus solidus. Next base: position 398 of record WEDG01001042.1, read on the forward strand.
TAGATCTAGAATTAACGCAAAGTGGGAAGCAGTGGCCAGCTTGGGCCTTTTTATCTCTACGGTTCTCTAACTGATGTCTGTCAGTATACAAGACACTTGATCGAAAATCTGAAAAGAGACCTCGAATAAAAGTCCTCCATTGATTTTCTATGTTTCTACGTTCACAAACAGGCAGTATACCGAAAAATGCACAACAGTACTCGAAGATGGGAATGACAAACATTTGGTAAATGTTCAGCTTTAAAAAGCTTGACGGGGCCGAAAATAATGAAGCTTTACCTGAATGGAGAACAGTTGATCTTCTAAGTTGACCTCCACTTTGATATTAAAAGAAAACTTGAGCTAAATTTATCAATAAAATAATAGGCATTTTCCTAAGAGAATGAGAAAAGGGACTTGCTGTCATCAGTGTTAATGGATGTTCGCAAATTTTGAGTTCTACTGAAAGGTTAAATATATAGTAACCGATGCCGGAGCGGGATGTAGATTTGAAGAAAAGAAGATCATTATATGTTTTCTACGTTTCAATGAAGAGTCCCCTTGCAAGATAAGGTGAGAATAGATGGTGAGGCAATCTGGGCAGTTCTGGCACGTCCTTGATTTTTGAGTTCGTAATACCATCCGTTCCTAATGAGTGCGAGTATTTTAAGAGACTTGTTTCTTCTAAGCCTCACCGTGCTAATTTAGAATTAATATTTGGTTAGCGCCGGGAAGGCACTGTCGTAACAAACTAAGTACCGAAATACAATTATGACAGTGTGTAGCTAAAATGTGCAAATGTAGGCAGAACTTGCCCTGTTAGGGCAATAGTAGCAATGTTTTGAAATTAATTTTGAAGTATAAAATAGGCAGTTAAAAGACTCCTACTTTGAAATTAGAGGCAGCGTTCAATAGGACTCCATATTCGAAAAGAGGTGAGGAGAATAAACTGCTCAGGAAAATAAGGTAAGGGGGTAGGGTAGGCTTATACTACAGTAGCATTTCAAAAGGAGATAATGCATCGTCGATATGGTTCGTTCTTGATCACTAAGGCGCGTGAGAAAAAAATCTCGCGCAAAGGCGTCAGTTGACGTGAGGCCTCAGCATCGCAGGATCCAGAATTGAATTCGGATGAGGGTACGTATCAAACGAAGCCTTAGCATCTCAGGATCCAGAATAAAATTCTGATGATGGTAAATATTAAACGAAGTGGGAGCATTATTGTCTGTGTACGTCCAAATGACTTCCATTGTTTGAATGACTGTTGGTATAAGTAGACATCATGGTTCCTGGAGGACTCGAGGTAGAGAAAATATAGTTTCAAGAGGGTTACTTAAATTCCCAAAGGTCCTTTCTCCGAGTCATGGAGAAAGCCGTTCGGAAAAGATGAGGAAAATAAAAGGTTAATAGAATCAGTTTTTTTAGATAAGTGTGCAGACTTCGCTTGAATGCAGATATACTAGTTTACGATCTAATTTCAATTTCCAAGTTATTCCACAGAGAAATATTCCTAGAAGCGAAGAAAAGAAAGCATTTGGATGTGGAGGATGCAGGATGAGGTACAATAAGTGGTGAATCTCTTAGGTGACAAGGAAGAATAACAAGGGTAATGACAGAAAGTTTGGGGAGATTTTAGCAATTATTATGTCGAAAAAGGAGACAAAAGCCGGCTTCCAGTTTCCTGAACCAAATAAATTTTAGCTTGGTCAGCTGGCATCTAGTTGAGTAGGAAGTATTTGAAAGAGTCACATACAGAAGACTTTTCGTGAAATGTATTTGGACATTTTACATTTTTGAGCGGCAAGATTCGTTATTTAAACCGTGTCCATAACGTGTGAGCAATATGTCGGTGTACCTCCTCATACAAAGGCTGCTCCTCGGTGTCAAACAATAGAAAATCAGATAAGAAATTCATCTTCTCAGAGTAATCGTCAAATTGTTTCACTCCTCAACCTTCAGATGAAAAAAATAGAGTCCCAATAAATTCTTTCCTTTTCACGTATGCGAAGACATTTTTTTAAATTTTTGTATTCTTCTGCAAATGCTGATCATTTGGTACGCAGGGGATTCCAATACCGACTTCGCTTTTTCTTAAATCAGGGCAAGGATCAGGTTTTTGATATCAGAAATATAATCTCCACAGTCTCCTTCTGATCCTGTAATTTATTTTTGTACTCCATGTCACCAACTCCAGTGGGGAGACGCATGATCTCCTTTTAAATGGGTAACATTTCTCTAAGAAGTTCCCAATCAAGTTCTTTACGAGGAATCAGTCAAGGTTTGGGTTAGTTATGTGAGTGGCATTCCAGTATATCTCATTCAGCAGTTTTTACATCTTGGTATAATCACCTTTCCATATACTTCTCCGCTTACTGCTCGAAGTTTGGTAGATAAAAATAACTTTACTCCCACGCAAGTACGCAAAGATCACTTCGGCCAAGGGGCGTGTGAGAAGGATCACAGTCCACTTAGAGCAGCCACAAGCAAAGATAATAACCCCAGACCAATGTAATACGGGACCGGTGAAAATAGGGGTTTTATCGATGGGGCATTACGGAGGAGAATAAAAGAAAGAGGTAGAAAAACAAAAAAATAAATTTGTGCGAAATTTATTCAGAAAATGAAATATAGAAACGCGAAAATGCGCGATGAGTAAAAAATAAACAGAAAGGAAAGCAAAAATTGTAGGTTATTGAAAAAAAACCATTGAGAAGAGATGGAAAAGATAAGGAACCAATGACGCAGAAAGCCAATATAAAGCAAGACAGGAGAATTCCAACCCCACAAATTGAACCTGTAAATGAGCGTGATGTGCCCAGAAGACGGAAGCTGTGACCCAGGGAGGGAAAGGAAGACGTTAGTGAATGTAGTATACTAATAAACCTAAGTACAATGCAAAATTATGGAAAGGGGGAAACCTAGGTACCAAAATAATCTGCATCCGAGGAAGATTATCCAGTAGAGATCTGGGATAAGCGAAGGACGGGCAGCAACGAGGGAATCCTGATCGTGGGTAGACCAAAAACGGGGTTCTTGGAGTCCATTCCTTACCCGTACTTATAGCTTCTCCATTGGCAAGGTTGGATCCCATCGGTGATGATTGTTTAAGTTGTAGTGGGAAGAGAGATTTAAACAAACTTAAGCTGTGCATATTTTCCCTTTATCAATATTTAAATTATATTATTATGTTATAAGAAACCTAAATTGTGTTTGCGTGCTAGTAATCTAAAGATGAAGAAGAATCGTGCGCGCCCCGTTGTGGCGCGTGTTCTAGAATGCTCTTTGGATCGCACGTGGTTCTTGAACTTTCTACAAGGAGAACGTAACAAGAACATTCTACCTGAAGAGTATGCAAACGAACGGGAGCAATAGCGCAGCTAAGAAAATACAACCGAATGAAGAGGAGCGGAATAAGGATGTGCAAGCATTTGATTATATATGTCAACTGAGGAACGGTCATTGGATACAATAGACTAATAAAACGTAAATGTAAAAAAACAAACAAATCCCTAGTAGCATCCAATGGCGCCTGGATGTACTCTAATCGCAACCTTTCGCTATAGAGATGTTACGCCATTCCATTGGTTATTCTGATTCCACCGAGGTGGCCGAGTGTTTCACAAGTGGGTCGAATTGAGGAACTGTCAAACGAAATGTAGGAAGCGGTAGAACTCCTAGTTTCCAGTACTAAACGTCCTCAATTCGACATTTCGGACACTGATTAATCTTATGACTATTCAGTGGGCTTTATTTCTACGGATAGTATAAAAATGAGCCCTTTACCTTCTTTTGGAGACGATGTCTCATATGTTCAAGGCGTTCGGGACGCGGACAACATCGTTTCTACTGTCCATACATGTTTGATTAAGAAATAGATTGCGTGATTGTACCTTGCAATCCAATCTAGCTCACATTCATCTACAGAGACTTATAGACATACTTAAGTCGGTTGTGCCACAGCTGCCCGTAGATCAACGGATACTTTTGGGAGCATCTTATGCCTTGCAAGAAGGCTCTATGGGTACTTTGGAATAAGTTAGACTGCAAAAACAACTCAGCCACATGGCAGAAAGTGAGAAAGTGTTTGTGGGGGAAGACAACGTAGTTGTAAATTTAGCTATAGATGGATTACCCCTATATCAGACGTCCAGGTCTGAATATTGGCCCATATTAGGTCGCATTGTCAGTTATTTTGTGAGTATCGTCTTTCCAGTTGCCATTTACTGTGAAAACGGTAATCTATCTAATTTTGAAGTCTTATGTGACAGACTTGTAGATGAAATAATTTCCCTACATGAACGAGGGCTATAATGTCATTATTATCATCGCCCTCGACCTGTTCGTATCGAAAGTGTCATTAAATAGTTTTTAACAAATATTTCTAGACTGCTTTTTGACATGCCTTGAGGGACGGAACATGGATGACTTCGTTTAGGGTGTTAATTATGAGCTCTTTGGTGATGAGTTAGCCGTAAATGTTAACTTTAAAGGCAAGAAGTTGAAAAAAAGCAAAGAAAATCTATCAGTTCAGGCTCAATCTTCAAAAATAGCCGACTACCGATAAGAAAAATACTCAAATTTATGCTAGATTTTATAATTTGCACAAGAGTGAGAACATGCGAGGAAGACATAGGGATATGCAACGCAACAGCAGTTTAGTGTTACGAACGATATCAGAATGTCTGATCAACAGCCCCAATGAATCAAAAGGAGCACATTGGAGGACGTGTTGAAGTACAAATAGACAAGACTCTTATTAGCAGCAGGAAAATACACCATGGAAAGGAGAAAAATCAGTTGTGGATTTTGGGAATGCATAACATAAAAGTCATAGAACTCTTTCTGACTGGATTTTGAACTTTTGTCCACTAAGATTTAAGCCTTTCCTTAAATTCCACTAATTATTTACTTGGGCTCACGTGGTCCGCTCTTCAACGAAAAATAAGCATATTTAAGATCAAATTTTGACAAATGATATTGCTCCCCTCTTCGTTGATTTTAAGGCAAGTTACTTTATTTAGGACAGTAGCCTTTTGCCCTTGAGTTCCCTATTCACATGATAAAATGTCAATAGAATTAACGTTTACAGTGATAAAGCTGAGATATGAAAATATAAGGTCATCGATATGTGTGGGCCAGGCGCAAGCTGTAGCTACGGACACAATCTTCATTATATGTACACTAGTTTCTCAGCAAGTGAATATCTAGTTTGCATTTAAAAGTGTCAGCAGTTTCTGAAAGGACCACCTCGTCAGGGAGTCCTTTCTATGCTCCAATGGCCCTCTGCGAAAATGCGTTCCGACGGATGTCCGTGTGCACCAACTTTCTCTGCAGCTTAAACTGATGACCCCGCAGATGTTCCCGTCCCAGCCAATTCGAAGAAGTCAGCAAATTCTAGGGCACAGTCGTGGCCTCTGACAATCCCGTAGGTTTGGAAGAGGTCACCGCGTAGTTACCTGTACTTGAGAGGAAACAAATCAAGCGCATCCAGCCTGGCTCCGTAAGGCAGATGACTAGCATTCAAGCCCATTTTCGGTGCCATCGCCTGCACTCGTTCCACCTGTTGTTTACGATTAATTTGATTGAACGTTATGAACTCGGTAAGGGACTACGAAGTCATAAAGCTGCTAACTTAACTAAAAGTCTCCTACGAAGCCCTTTATCGAAGGCCTTGCTTAGATCAAAATAAGTAACATCCACAGAAAAATGATCGTTACGAAGATATGTTAATAGATTTAGAAAAGACAGGTGACATGTTTCGCAAGAGCGATTGGAAAGGAAGCCATGTTGGGATTGGTTATGAGAAAATCATTAAATTGTGCGGCGATTAGTTTTTCAAAGAGCTTAGCAAGAGAAGGTTTTTATGAACACCACGATAATTTTGAACGTCCGTGCGTAATCTTAATTAAAATACTGGAGTAATTATAGAGGTTTTTCAATAAGCAGAAAAGAAACCATTCTCCAGAAAAACTGAGAACACTTTGCTCAGTAAATGGGGAAAATCACTTGGCTGTTTAATAATGGAATTTGGGATATTGTCGCTTCCAACTGAGCGTGATTGATTAAGTTGTCTTATCTGTTTCTGAATATTTGTAAAAACGAAATCAATGTTAGTGAGCAACTCATGAGATGTCAGGGCGATCAAAGGGATGGGATTGGGTTCAAGGGTAAAATGTTTGGAAAAGAAGGAATTTAACAATTCTGCTTTGACCAAATCCTCTATAATGAAATTTTTATTGCAATCGAGTAAAGGCGAAATGAAGTTGTGAGATTAAGCGGAAGTACGGAGGCGTAACACTTGAGCAACAGATCCGGATGTATTATTATCACTAATTGCTAGAGACTCCCTTCGCCTATCTCAGACGATCCTCATTTTTTAAGCTTATTCAAATATTTGCGCGATCCTTAAGTGAACTGATACCGAGCTTATGGAAAAATCCTTAAACTGTTTTTGTAATTTTTAAAGTCGCTTTGGAGAAATTGTGGCACCGTGGAAGAAGCAGCATTTGATATAATGGTCTTTTGTGGAAGGAAATTGAGGAGGCCTTCTGTTAGGCCTTGCCCTGTATAGTGAAATAAACTTGGATCACTATTTGAAAAAACAGTTTTGCCAAGCCGGAGTGCTTGCAAATTGCTTAATAATTGTTTGTTAACATGAGCAAAGTCCAAATAGGTACGTTTAATTTCTGGCTTTACAGAGGAGGAGACTGGAAAACTAATGAATTAATGTGTGATCACTTTTAAAAGGGTTTTGATGGAAATTCATAAGCAAACGATGAACGCAATTAGTAAAAATACAATCTAAAATACAATCTTTTATATTCACTGAGCTGACTAATTGAGACCGGTTTGAAAAATATATCGTGCTCAACATGTTCTCAAATTTTGGCGGAGAAGTATTTGCATGCCAGTCGATTTCTGGCAAATTAAAAGCTCCTTCAATTATTTTGGCATCAATCGAAGCTCCGATAAATTTTGGAAAGGGTTAGCGGAGCTAAATTTAATTGCCAGAATAACAAGGAGGATTATAGACAGCCAATTATAATTTTCTTGTGTGGGAGGACTGCGAATTTATAGATGCATATTCTCTCTTGCTCGGTATCTCTTATTCTATTGTTATTTTCCCACTTTATTTAAAACATGATGTGCACATTTTGAAAGGCGTTCATTTAATACTGTCTTCTGCTACCACTGTTTCTTTATTTTTAGTTTAAACACTCAATCAACGAGTAATCAATTTACTGATGAAATGCTTGATGACACAATGCCCCTCTTTCACTCTTAATTAATTGCTGCGCAGTCTTTTCACCCCATGCGCTGAGGCTTCCGGTATATATCTGGCACATATAAACGTTCCGTATTATCGTTTCCGGCACGATACCTGACATATGAAAGGACTGAAATACAGCAATGCAGCCCAATAATGGATGCCCAGTTTTGTTTCGACTTATTTACCCTATCATCATCTGTTATATTTCTTCTACATTGAATGAACCACGTCTTTTGCTTACAATTTTGGAATATTGGACTCAAAAATAATCTTTTTTCTCTCTCTCTCGCTCCTGAATCTTAACCTCTCCCCTGACAGGCCTGCAGGCTGCACTGGAACGAGGTGGGGCTAGAGTGGTCAACAGCAGTGGCCTCTCGAGTCAATGACAGACATATGTGAGGTCGTAGGTCTTTGACGATCATTTTACGGAGGCATAGATTATGAAGACATCATAGTTCGTGGGAACCAATGCATTGCAGATATAATTTGGAGATGGCATTCTGAATTTTCGATAATTCTATCTCGGGATCATGCAGAAATCTGTTTTGGAAGGAAGTGGAAATTAAAAGGTTTATTGAATCAGTGTTAAGATAAATGGGCAGTCTGCGCTTAAAAGTAGACAGATAATTTGAAAACCTTATATCGATTGGCAGGTTATTCAAAGAAAGCAATACCTGGAATCAAAGAAAATAGAGCGTTCAGATGTGAAGGATATAGGCGGAGGTATAAATAAATAAATTGCATATTTAATGCCCAGAGAGCCCCGTCATTTTAAACTTAGTATCGCGGCATAAATAAATACAAAGTGGATAATTGCTGCACTATGTGAGCAGCCATATTAAAAGCAGAAATGAACAATATGATAGGCATGTCCGATTCAGAACGATTTGCCATTTGTAAAACAATAGTCAACAATATTTGAGATATACGTCGAACTAGAAAATAAACAGTAAAAATACTCCTACGCTTGAATTAGAAGGCGAAATTTGGTGAGCCGCTAATTTAAAAAAGTAGGAGAAAAAAAACTGCTTCACTAAAAAATGTATAGCTAGATGCAATGGGATAGTACTGTGATGTTGCTGACAACGTATGAGGGTTCGGAACGCTCCTTGTCGTCTGAGAGATAATATAGCAGTCAGAGCTACTGTTTGTAACCACCAGTGGAGGTGAGAGAGGAAAAAATCATCGTGGACACCAGAGTCAAAACGAAGAGGGGACAGTCGAGGTCCTGATATCATCATCGAGATGCGACCTTACCGACTGCATAGTCCACCAATCAAAGAGGCAAAACAATCAGACCCCGCCTTCATCATCAACTGAACCTTGAGACCATCGCCAGGGTTGTAAAATCGGAGGAAGGTATCAAGGTTGTCAAGAGTTGGCGATGCTAGTCTAAAGGGGGGACTAAAAAGTGAATGCAAAGATTGACTCTGCAGAGGATGATTGGAAATATATTTAGAGACCAATATAATATCAAGGGAGCTGCCTCAAATATCAGGAGGACCCTTTTCGAAATCCAAAAGTTAAGAGTTCGGGAAGGAAACAGACAATAAGGATTTTATATCTTCTGAAGTTAAATTTATGCGTAATTTTGTTTTGGAAATAGTTAATGAAGACAACAACCTAATTTGCAGTGGAAGATTATTCCATATGAAAGCATATTTGACGGCAAAAAACTGAGAACGATTAGTTGTGGAGCTAAGGGGTGGTGAAATGATCATGGAGGAATTACGAGTGGCATTGGGTCGATCTACCGGAGTAAGAGCGTTAATTCGTGGGAGATTTGGGCTAGAGTTAACGCGAAACAGGAAGCAGAGACCGGCTTCGAGTCTTCTTATCCCCAGAAGTTTTAATGTTTGCTAACTGGCATCTATCCGTATAAGAGATACTGGATCCAGGAAGAAAAAATAGTCTTCGAGTAAAAACCCTCTGAACTTTTTCAATCTTACTGCGGTCAGAGGCGTTCATCGGACCAAAGAGGGGACAGCAGTTTTCTAGGATAGAAAGAACAAACATGCGGTACAGGTTTAACTTTATTTCCAGACGGAAAAATCTTATGTGATATTAAACCACATATCTGTGCAGCCTTTGCAGAAATTCGATCTGCCTGAGGCGATTATGCTAGCTTATTCGTGTAACTTAGACCTAAGTCTTATGGTTGATCGTTCTTAAAGTGCACTATTTTGAAATACTAGGGGTCCAGGAAGCTTGACGGGGCCAAAACACATGAAACTGCTCTTGGATGAAGAAAATGCCATCTGCCAAGTACAGCTCCAACGTGAGAGCATAAGTAGATCAGTGTTGATTTTATCAACGCAACTATTGGCAGTCTTTTGAAAATAAGTAAATGCACTTGAGATCGCCAGCGTAAACGAAATTTTGTGAATTTGTGAGAAAAGTTGAAATCTCGTTTATGTACAGAATAAAGAGAAGGGGACCTAGAACCGCGCCACTCGTGATCGGCTGAGGCGTCGAGTAGCTATTACCTACTAAGACCTTCTGGCTGCGGTTAGACAAGTAGGAACCAATGAAGTCAAGGAAAGGAGGCCAGATGCCGAGGGCTTCCAGTTTCACCAGAAGACGTCTGGGCCGTACCTTGTCAAAGGCTTTGCTCAGGTCAACGTAGATCACAACCACTGACTGTTGCGAAGGGAAGTGACGAGGTTATAAAAAGCTAAGTAACACACTTCGCATGATCTCCCGGATGGAAAACCATATTGCAAGTCGTTTTAGAGCTTACTTTCTAAACAAAAGTCGAGAATTTGATTTGAAATATTTTTTTCAAGATGTATTGCTAGAGCGGGGGTTTTGTGAACGCCTTGATAATTATTTACGTCCGAACGAGATGCCGACTCGAAGACAGGAAGAATAATAGATGTCTTCCGTGAGTCAGGAAAGAATCCGTTTAAAAGATGAACTGAGACTACATGGCTAAGCAATCGAGGAAAGTATAATCCTGGAAGAAATACGTAGGTTGTATGGATGACTAACGGGGGTAAGGACTTGAATTTGGGGAATATTTGAACTATTATTAATATGGAAATGGAGACAGAAGCCAGCTTCCAGTCTCCGAACCCATATAATATTTGGTCAGTTAGCTGGCACCCATTCGAATAGGAGGAAGTTAAAAGTGTCAGAGGTAAGAGTTTTCAAGTGAAATATCTTTGGACCGTTTCAATTTTAGAACGGCTAGACTCGGTCATTAAACCAAAGAATGGGCACCAATGTTAAAGAATGGAAAGGACATACATTCAATAAAGTTTTAATTTAATTTCAGGAAGAGAGAAACTAACGGAAAATTTGGGCAGCATTCGTCGTAATTCTATTGGCATGAAGCATAGCTTTAACCTAACTCCTCGATGATGGAACATTCAGTCATAGGTGTGCCTTAAAAATAACTGGTTGTGGTAGTATGTCAATCCCAAAGCACATGTAACGACACATAGGAGGTGAGAATTCCATTTGCCACGTTGACCTCCACACGAAAAGATGATGCATGTCTGCATGGATTCCTTCTAAGCCTATTTGGGCCGAACCTTTAGAGAAGGAATATACACATTTAAGATCGTCCGCATGAAGAACAGACTGAAAGTGTTTAACTGCGGATGACAAATCACTAATGTAAAGCAAAAATAAAAGAGACCCTAGTACGGTGTCTTGAAGGAAACCGCTTACAATAAGGGCCCCCACTAACAATGATGACCCCCCATAAGACCTTTTATTTACGATTAGTAAGCTATGACGTAATGAAATCGGCAAGGGGACGTGAAGTCCCAAACCGGCTAACTTAACTATGAGTCTCCTATGAGGCACTTTATCAAGCGCCTTGCTTAGATTAAAAGGCCGATCTGCTAGAGCGAAGGCGTTGAGTCACTGCAGATTAGATCTAGAATTAACGCAAAACAGTAAGCAGAGGCCAGCTTGGGCCTTTTTATCTCAGAAATCTACGGTTCTCTAACTGATATCTGTCAGTATACTTGACAAAAAACGGATAAGAGACTTAGAATAAACGTCTTTCAGGGATTTCCTATTTTTCTTCGGTCACAGACACGCATTTTACCGAAACATGCACAACAGTACCCGAGGATGGGAATGACAAACATTTGGTAAATGTTCAGCTTTAGGAAGCTTGACGAGGGCCAAAAATAATAAAGCTTTACCTAAATGGAGAACAGTATATCTTCTAAGTTGACCTCCACTTTGATAGAAAAAGTAGACTGGAGCTAAGTTTATCAATAAAAGCATATGCATTTTCCTAAGATCCATGTTGGCTTTGTGTAGTCCACTCTTCTCCGCGAGTAAGTTACTGATGTCGATGTCATTGTCGTCAAACTAGTCCTTGTGTGGACGGCGTGCGCGTCCGAGGACTTCGAGGGCGGTGGACTGGATGACATTTTGCAGTTGACACCGTCGTGTCTCCACAGTGGCATTATTATCTGGAGCATGCAGTTCCTCCAGTTTCACGGTTATTTGGTTGCTGAAATAAAACAGTGAGCATGCAGATTTACAAAAAGAGTATTTAACTTACCTGGTGGTCGCTTATCTTGAGGCCTTCGTTGGGTTGCAGTCGGAGCATCGTCTGGGAGATGACGAGGTGGTGATCCGTCCATCCATAGGCATCGTGGATCGCCTTGGTTACCAGCACATCCAGTCGATCTTGCCTCAGGAGGAGTATCTTGTCCAGCAGCTGCTAGCGCCGCGACCGAGGGTGCATCCACGTGGCCTTCTCCCGCGTCGGAAGGCAGAAGCAGTTGTTGGTCAGCAGGAGACGGTGTTCCGCACAGGTTCTCAGAAGAAGGAGGCCGTTATCGTTACAGATACCCAGACCGTGCGGAGCCAGTACTCCCTGCCAGGCAGCGTGTTCGCTCCCGACGTGGGCGTTGAAGTAACCAGGGACAATTAACTTGTCCATCTTCGACACAGTCGCCAGCACGGTGCGCAGGTCCTCGTAGAATTTGTCCTTCACCACATCAGAGCTCGTCATTGGGGGAGCGTAGGTGCTGATGATGGCGGTGAACTTGTCTCGCGGAAGAGGCAGGGGGAGGTGATCATGGATACCCTGCGGCAGACAGGGCAGACGTCCCACGATGTCGTTCCGGATTGCAAAGGCAACACCAGCGTTGCGTCGCTCTGCCTTTGGCCGGCCGCGCCAGAAGAAGGTCTAGCCGCACCCACCTCCTCCAGCTGACCCTGCTCAGAGAATTGGGTCTCGATGAGAGCAGCAATATCCACCTTGTAGCGTACCAGTTACCGGGCAACTAGCGCCATCCTCCGGTCCAGCCGGTTGCTCCTAAGATGGTCTAAAAGTAAACGAACATTCCAGGCTGCTAGCGTGAGTGAACTCACCCGAGCAGCCTGGTGGGTATGGCGAAGGGGGTGGGGAAGGGAAATTGTTGTTTGTTTGAGTTTAAAAACCACGTATTTTTCGATCTGTGAGCCGCGGCCGGCTGCAAAGAGGTGAGACCCAGGATTGGTTAAGGGCACCTTTTCTAGCCCCTTCCTATGCGAGAAGGCAAGCAGTGCTGTCCCAAAATAGGGATGCTCGGACATCCCAGACGGCTTCTGAACTCCAGTATTGGTCACGGGTTTGTTTTAGTTGAAGAACGACCCGAGTTAGCCTGGATCGCCTGCGGGGTTGCTTTCGCCCCTCAAAGTAGGACATTTTGAGAGGGGGGAGGTGGGAAGTTCGGGAATCAGACATGCCGGGTGTGGAGGTACACACACAATACCGGAGACTATCACCTGGTTTAGCCCGCCGGTCGTGACGGTTGCCAGGGGTGCGGTCGCTGGGAAGAACCTAACTTTGAGGAGTCACAGGTGAGAGTTGGGTACCATATAGAGGCGGCTACAGGAGCATTTACCATAAAAACGAGACAAATGGAGCGACCAAATGCTATCTGTGTGGTGCTACGCCTAACTAGTACCCCTTCAACCCTCTCTCTCTCTCTCACTCACACACACGACAGTTCGACTGTCGTAGACCGACGAAGTCCACCGTCTGCTCCACGGAAGGGTGGTGCAAGAACGGTGACTTTAACGAGATTTAGTTTTAAGTGATAGTTGACTTGTGCTGCATCTACCGCACTCTCTCCTCCTCCCCAGATTAACAATACACAAGGAATTTTAATCATAAGTTAGGGCAGTAGCCTTTCGCCCTTGAGTTCCCTATTAACATGATAAAATGTCAATAGAATTAACGTTTACAGTGATAAAGCTGAGATATGAAAATGTAAGGTCATCGATATGTGTGGGCCAGGCGCAAGCTGTAGCTACGGACACAATCTTCATTATATGCAAATAGTTTCTCAGCAAATGAGTATCTAGTTTGCATTTAAAACTGTCAACAGTTTCTGAAAGGACCACCTCGTCAGTGAGTCCTTTCTATGCTCAAATGGCCCTCTGCGAAAATGCGTTCCGACGGATGTCCGTGTGCACCAACTTTCTCTGCAGCTTAAAGTGATGACCCAGCAGATGTTCCATCCCAGCCAATTCGAAGAAGTCAGCAAATTCGAGGGCACACTCGCGGCCTCTGACAATCCGGTAGGTTTGGATGAGGTCACCGCGTAGTTGCCTGTAATTGAGAGGAAACAAATCAAGTTCAGCCAGCCTGGCTCCGTAAGGCAAATGACTAGCATTCCAGCCCATCTTCGTTGCCATCGCCTGCACACATTCCGCCTGTTGTTTACGATTAATTTGATTAAACGTAATGAACTCTGTAAGGGACAACGAAGTCCTAAAGCTTCTAACTTAACTAAAAGTCTCTTACGAAGCACTTTATCGAAGGCCTTGCTTAGATCAAAATAGGTAACATCCACAGAAAAATGATCGTTACGAAGATATGTTAATAGATTTAGAAAAGACAGGTGACATGTTTCGCAAGAGCGATTGGAAAGGAAGCCATGTTGGGATTGGTTATGCGAAAATCATTAATTTGTACGGCGATTAGTTTTTCAAAGAGCTTAGCAAGAGAAGGTTTTTATGAACACTATGATAATTGTGAACGTCCGTGCGTAATCCAAATTGAAATACTGGAGTAAGTATAGAGGTTTTTCAATAAGCTGAAAAGAAACCATTCTCCAGAAAAACTGAGAACACTTTGCTCAGTAAATGGGGAAAATCACTTGGCTGTTTAATAATGGAATTTGGGATATTGTCGCTTCCAACTGAGCGTGATTGATTAAGTTGTCTTATCTGTTTCTGAATATTTGTAAAAACGAAATCAATGTTAGTGAGCAACTCATGAGATGTCAGGGCGATCAAAGGGATGGGATTGGGTTCAAGGGTAAAATGTTTGGAAAAGAAGGAATTTAACAATTCGGCTTTGACCAAATCCTCTATAATGAAGTTTTTATTGCAATCGAGTAAAGGCGAAATGAAGTTGTGAGATTAAGCGGAAGTACGGAGGCGTAACACTTGAGCAACAGATCCGGATGTATTATTATCACTAATTGCTAGAGACTCCCTTCGCCTATCTCAGACGATCCTCATTTTTTAAGCTTATTTAAATATTTGCGCGATCCTTAAGTGAACTGATACCGAGCTTATGGAAAAATCCTTTAACTGTTTTTGTAATTTTTAAAGTTGATTTTGAAGAAATTGTGGCACCGTGGAAGAAGCAGCATTTGATATAATGGTCTTTTGTGGAAGGAAATTGAGGAGGCCTTCTGTTAGGCCTTGCCCTGTATAGTGAAATAAACTTGGATCACTATTTGAAGAAAAGCTTTGCCAATCCGGAGTTCTTGCAAAAGTGCTTAATAATTGTTTGTTAACATGAGCAAAGTCCAAATAGGTACGTTTAATTTCTGGCTTTACAGAGGAGGAGATTGGAAAACTAATGAATTAATGTGTGATCACTTTTAAAAGGGTTTTGATGGAAATTCATAAGCAAACGATGAACGCAATTAGTAAAAATACAATCTTAAATACAATCTTTTATATTCACTGAGCTGACTAATTGAGACCGGTTTGAAAAATATATCGCGCTCAACATGTTCTCAAATTTTGGCGGAGAAGTATTTGCATGCCAGTCGGAGCTCCGGTAAATTTTGGAAAGGGTTAGCGGAGCTAAATTTCATTGCCAGAATAACAAGGAGGATTATAGACAGCCAATTATGATTTTCTTGTGAGGGAGGACGACTTAAACAAAACAAGTATTTCCGGAAAACGAAGAACTGCTAAGATCGTAAGGGGAATGTAAAAGGGACGATCTTACGTAAAGAAGACAACCACCACCATTTTTTTCAACGCAGTCGTGTCGATATAAATTAAAATTGTCTAAAGCAAGCGTCAAGTCTGAAATTAGAGCATGAGCCCAAGATCCTGTGATGCACAGGGAGGGAGGGAGGGCACACCGGGCATCTTTGTCAAAATTAAATTTCACCATTCCTATCCTGTGTTCGGGCCGAAAAATGTTCACCTTATTCAAACAACCCAGAGTAGTTCGTGGGGCATTAAAAGAGTACCTTGCACGCGAGCACTTCTACTTCGGCCTTGAAGTTAATTGGCCGGTTTGTATGGCTGTCATTGGCCGAGAACCAGACTGCCAAGGGCACGCGCATTCAAGGGCGCGAGAGAGAGATGCAGTGTTGCACTTGACGTCCAGAGTAGGGCCTCTAGCATGTCGCATGGACAACCCCACTAACCTGACCGCAAATCAAAGGGGAGCCTTCGGAAGCGCTAGTTCAAAGTTCGTTAGCCTGGTAACTTCAGTTATCGAGTAAGGCTTCCTGAAAATGATATAAGGGAGGCGAACACCGCTCTGGCCAGATTTCTGGAAGCAATACGGGCTGTGATTTCGACTTGCATTTACCATCGAAACTCCGCGTTTACTCTGGCACAGCCATTAATAAAAAGTGGTTGTCCAATCTTATTGAAGATGACGAAAAAGACGGAGAAGTTAATTGCGATCTCATCGGCTGCCTTTGTCCATCTCTGTCCATAATGTCTTCAGTGGCCGCCTGGATGCGCGTATAAACCTCGTGTATTTCTGACTTTAGTATATAGCATACCGTTATCCGCCTTTGAGAAGTTAGATAGCTAACGTCCGCAGCTTATTAAGCAAAACTTATTCGTTTGTTGATGGATAATTACCTTAGCTAGCAACTGAAAAATATTCCTACGCCACATTAGCCAGGCTCCACCGAGACTCGAACTCGGGTTACTGGATTCAGAGTACAGTGTGCTAACCGCTACACCATTGAGCCGACAGCCCGCCAGTCGCGAAAATTTTATTTCTGGTCTGCCCTTTGCTAGCAGGATATTGCGCAGTTAGTGCCCGACACGTTGATATGTTGCGCACGCGTCAAGCCCCTTCAGTGCTGACCAACAAGAAGCCAGCATTAGCAGTGTGTTACTAGGCCAGTCATGTGCGCATGCTTTGCCTATTTCGTGACCTCATGTGAAAGCGGAACGATTTGGTTCAACGTCCACGTTCATGGGACCTCCTGGGAAAAATTCTCAAACAGTCTATCAAGCATGCAACGTCATGTCTGTCAGTGTCGTTATTTTCATATGTTTTAACGTTTTTAAGAGGTTATTTACCTGTATATAATGGAGTATCATTAAAGGAAGGTATACTTTAGATTTTAAAAAAGTATTCAATTGTTGAAAAATTTCGAAATCGAGCATGTATTGCACTTGCATTCAGGGTTTCTGTGCAAGGATTAGTATTAATTCTTCTATTCCGTTAATATCACATATTACTCATATCATTTTTGCAATGAATGTGGATTATATTGTATACTTCATGAGGGGCCGCAATAAACGGCCAGATAATGGATAATTGGAAAACTGTTTAAAACCGAAAGCTTCTGGTTTGAGCATAAATGTTGAAGATGACTCGATTTACTCTGCATGTTTTCTATAAAATATAATTGATTTTGTAAGAGTATCGAATATAAATTCAAAAAGTATATACTGCATACTAATACTACTGCTACTACTACTACTAATACTAATTCTACGACTACTACTAATAATACTTATACTACTAATGCTACTAATACTACTGCCACCGAAAATACATGTGACCGGGGCTGAAACTGATATACGGATTTTCTCCTCAAACAGAGTGCATGGAACAGTAATGCCCCACCTGTGAGTTTCGTTATGTCGACATTTGCAAATTCTTTTACAAGGGGTTTGGCCAGTATAAAATTGGGCCTCATTTTGCCTTTAGAGTTTAAGTAACGTGAGAAGGCTTTCAAACAGACATTCACCAGATGTCGCATGTTAACCAGTTATTGTTATTTATCAAACTACTACACCCGTTTTAGTAAAGTGTATTTAAGAGGAATAATTTTGGCCACCGCCTTGATGCACCGACTGTCTGATATTTACCAGGAGGCTGGACAACGACTGGCCTCGTAATTCTTTCTCAATAGAATAGTTGGTATGGCTGCCTTTTATGGCTGCCTAAACGGGAAACGGAAAAAGTTACCACCTTACACACTTTAGATAAGTGGTCTCGCGATAAATTTCAGGATGGCACTTTTAGTTTCTTGGTCGCTGATGCTATTGCTCTTGTTGTTCAAAGACAATGGTTACCGCACGTACTTTTTGATTACTCCTCCGTCTTACGTAGCGTTCCGAGCCACCGCCTTCTCAGCCGACCACTTCAGGATGGCTCTCATGGCTAGATTTGTTCCTGACTTGCGGGTTACTTGGGCTTCCGTGATAAGTTGGTCCATTATGGAGTTCATTTAGAACTTTTTTCGGGTATGTCATCCGGCCCAGGTGATTCAGTGGGTTTTATATACCTGATTTGTATTTGAACCTGCAGGCTGTTTCAAAGTTCTGCTTCATACCCACGCCTCACTGTGACCACCAAATGATTGACTTTATGATAAGTTCGCTGGCAAGATGGCTGTTATCATTCCTACGTAACAGGAAGCTAATCGTCGGTTTGTAAAGGATAGTTTGGTCCTGTTTTGCCTGTTAGCAGGAAAATTGCCTTAAATTAATAATCAGAAATCAGTCGCGAGTGTGCCTTTTGAATATCATTCAGTCACATTCCGAAATCTTTTAAAATTCTTCTCAATGAACTATAATATTTGCAATGCCTCTGTTCTCAAATCTAATAATCATTCTTCAGACTAAAGCAAATTGGTCTCTAACGTTTCTATCACATGCCTCAGCACGTAATCTGCGAATTCATAGATGCATATTCTCTCTTGCTCGGTATCTCTTATTCTATTGTTATTTTCCCACTTTATTTAAACATGATGTGCGCATTTTTAAAGGCGTTCATTTAATACTGTCTTCTGCTACCACTGTTTCTTTATTTTTAGTTTAAACACTCAATCAACGAGTAATCAATTTACTGATGAAATGCTTTCATTTTTAATTAATTGCTGCGCAGTCTTTTCACCCCATGCGCTGAGGCTTCCGGTATATCTCTGGCACATATAAACGTTCCGTATTATCGTTTCGGGCACGATACCTTACATATAAAAGGACTGAAATACAGCAATGCAGCCCAGTAATGGATGCCCAGTTTTGTTTCGACTTATTTACCCTATCATCATCTGATATATTTCTTCTACAGTGAATGAACCACGTGTTTTGCTTACAATTTTGGAATATTGGACTCAAAAATAATCTTTTTTCTCTCTCTCTCGCTCCTGAATCTTAACCTCCACCCCTGACAGGCATGCAGGCTGCACTGGACCGAGGTGGGGCTAGAGTGGTCAACAGAGGTCGTAGGTCTTAGACGTATTCCGCGTAAACCAGTGCGCCCAATCACACCATCAGTTAGCAGGGGTGTTCAAACAGTGGACTGGTGCATGAGAGAAGACAGTGTTAGATCGACACAGGGGAATCTACTTATCTATCTCAAGTCCTTGAATCTAACGCTACAGCAACCATCATGGCTTTGAGGGCTGGCAACTGATGGGATTACTTGATCATTTTTTAGAACTGAGAACTTGGCTGTTATAGCGTATCATTCGTCTGGCTTGTAGAAAACTCAACAGTATGTTGGATCAGAACAACCAGCATGCAAATATGGTAATGCTGTGGTGGCTGTGTGCCCCGTGGCAGGTATAAGCTGAATGTTTGCCTAAGAAACCCACTTTGTATCTTACCACCTCTGATAGTATTAACAGTGTCATTCCGTAGAGGCTTGTTTGAAATGGGCAAACTAAGAAGAAGTGCTGCTGTATAGGGTAATTGTTTAGTTCAGCAATTTTACGAAGTGAGGAGCTGCTTTGCATCCAGTAAGGAGCATCAGAGATTGTAAGGCGCCCAAACTAAAGCAGACGTCTAGACCACAAGATGCCCCGTGTCTGTGGACATGCTCTATATTATGCGTTTACAGCTAAGCACCCAACCGCGAACTCTCTCACCTCCATGCGTTTTCAGGTTCACCTCTGTACATGTCTGGGTGAGACCTCGCATAATCACTATTCATCTTGCGTCAGTCATATTTGAGTTAAAAGCCGCGGTCGTTTGATGAAGACGGTAAGATGCATCTTTGATCTAATGACCTCCATCAACCGCGAAATCGCTCTCCCACTCCAGTGGGTTGACGCACGATCTCCTTTTAGAAGGTCAAAATTCTCTTACAAGTTCAAATAAAGTTCCTAAAAAGAAATTAGTAGAGGTTTGGGGTGGTTTCCTAGCATTCCACTATATCACATTCAATAGTACATTCATCTTGGAATAATCCCCTTTCCATATACTTCTCCGCTTACTGCTCGAAGTTTCGTAGATAAAATAAACTGTTCTCCTACACCAGAACGCAAAGAATACGTCGGCCAAGAGGCGTGTGGGAACTCAACCATCGGATACACATTTCATCCAAATAATTATGCGATCAAAGCAGTTTGACTGCTGTCCATTTCGGCAGTGCCTGTCAATCGTGACGTGTTGAGCAAGGAATTCGTCAAGTACGAACTGAAGTTATTTCTGTTTGAATTAGTTTTTCACTCGCGCTGATTTTATCGATTCCCAATCGAGTTGCAGAGGAGAAGATGCAACTTTCCTTTAAGGACATCCAACAACTGCAAACTGTCTGCCCCTCTGCGTCTGTCTTGCTTGAAAAGGGCTATTGAGCAGTACTGTGTTATATTAAGTCAGCTGCACCAGAAGTGGTAAGCAATGAATCAATGCAAATGTATAAGTGGCTGAAGATTCGCAAACTGGCATTAGAGTTTCAGCTTAAGACAGGAGCAACCATAAGATTGGGAAAATGGGGTACCCAGAGGGATCATGAGCAGTTCAATAGGAGTGAAAAGAAGCTAGGGACGTTGTGACGGTCGTGAGATAGACGAAGACACGTTCCTCGGATGTGAACATCCTTGGAGTTCACCGATTGTTTAAAGGAGAGACTTCGCAGACCATCTTCAAAGTTGGGTAAATGCGAGACTTGTACTCCAATTTTGACAGAGGAGTCCATCAAAAATGAGGAAGAAAAGGAGAATACATCGTGATCGCCTACATTTTGCATCGTGTTAAAAACGAGGAGGAGTCGATAATGTCTGCGGATCTCTTAGCTAAGGAAAAAAATATCAGTGGATTTAGCAACCATTTGGCAGCAAGACGAGCGGCTTCAGATTCCTGGAAGACCCTTTTCAGAGCAATAATTTTCAGTGTTTGGAAATGAAATGGAGGACAATGAACTTATTTCTTCCAAATTTAAATATTTACGCAATTATGATTGCATTAATTACTTTATATGATAATCAAATCGGTATTGTAAAGGTTTTCAAAGAAAGCACTTTCGGAGACAAGGGAATGGGGATGGTTAGACATAGAGAAGGGCCGTGGTGAAATGATCCTAAATGACTTACAAGTGGCATTAGCCCGATAGATTAATGTTCATTTAAGTTCCCAAAAGTGCACTGTCATTAGAAAAAAATAAACTAAAACAAGTGCGAAATCGTGAACAGTTAACATATGAATAGTAGGTCATCTTCTTGGCAAGGAAAAATGACAAATCATAGTGTTCAAATAAATAGATAAAAGAGCCGACAGTGAAAAAATTTCCTTGGTAATTTTTATGGAAAAATCAATATGTTGAAACGGAGGTGCTTAAAAATAATTGCGCAATATGACACAATTTTTGGCGATTATTTTACGGAGGCAAAGATTATGAAAACATCATAGTTCATGGGGAGACGATGCATGGAAAATATTATTTAGAGGCGGACTTCTTAATTCCCGATGGTACTTTCTCGTGATCACGGAGAAAGCTGCTTGTGAAACATGACGAAAGTAAAAGGATAGTTGAATAAGTTTTTAGATGCCAGATGCCAGCTTGGGCCTTTTTTTCTCAGAAATCTATGGTTCTCTAACTGATGTCTGTCATTATACAAGATACTTGATCGAAAAACGGAAAATAGACTTCGAATAAAAGTCCTTCAGACATTTTCTATTTTTCTACGGTCACAGACAGGCGTTATACCGAAAATGCACAAAAGTACTCGAGGATGGGAGTGACAAACATTTGGTAAATGTTCAGCTTCACAAAGCTTGACGGGGCCGAGAATAATGAAGCTTTACCTGAATGGGGAACATTCGATCTTCTTAGTTGACTTCCACTTTGATATTAAAAGTAGACTTGAGCTAAATTTATCAAAAAAATAATAGACATTTTCCTAAGAATGTAGGCAGAACCTGCCCTGTTAGTGCAATAGTAAGCAATGTTTTGAAATTAATTTTGAACAATAAAATAGGCAGTTAAAAAACTTCTACTTTGAAATTAGAGGCAGCGTTCAATAGGACTCCATATTCGAAAAGAGGTGAGGAGAATAAACTGCTCAGGAAAATAAGGTAAGGGGGTAGGGTAGGCTTATACTACAGTAGCATTTCAGAAGGAGATAATGCATCGTCGATATGGTTCGTTCTTGATCACTAAGGTGCGTGAGACAAAATCTCGCCCAAAGACGTCAGTTGACGTGAGGCCTTAGCATCTCAGGATCCAAAATTGAATTCTGATGAGGGTACGTATCAAACGAAACCTTAGAATCTCAGAGTCTCAAGATCGAGAATTAAATTCTGTTGATGGTAAATTTCAAATAATCGTTATGTTTCTCTCTCTCTCTCTCTCTCTCTCTCTCTATCTCTTAACCTCCCCCTGACAGGCATGCAGGTTGCACTGGACCGAGGCGGGGCTAGAGTGGTCAACAGCAGTGGCCTCTCGAGTCAATGACAGACATATGTGAGGTCGTACGTCTTAGACGTATTCCGCGTAAACCAGTGCACCCAATCACACCATCAGCTGGCAGGGGGAATTCAAACAGTGGACTGGTGCATGACAGAAGACAGTGTTAGATCGACACAGGGGAATCTAGTGATCTATCTCAAGTCCTTGAATCTAACGCTACAGCAACTGTCATGGCTTCGAGGGCTGGCAACTGATGGGATAACTTGATCATTTTTTGAACTGAGAACTTGGCTGTTATAGCGTATTATTCGTTTGGCTGGTAGAAAACTCAAGAGCATGTTAGATCAGAACAACCAGCGTGCATATCTGGTAATGCTGTGGGGGCTGTGTGCCACATGGCAGGTATAAGCTGAATGTTTGCCTAAGAAATCCACTTTAAATCTCACCACCTCTGATAGTATTAACAGTGTAATTCCGTAGAGGCTTGTTTGAAATGGGCATACTAAGCCGAAGTGCTGACGTATAGGGTAATTGTTTAGTTCAGCAATGGAACGAAGTGAGGAACTGCTTTGCATCCAGTGAGGAGCATCAGAGATTGTATGGCGCCCAAACGAAAGCAGACATCTAGACAATAATATGCTTCGTGTCTGTGGACATGCTCTATATTAGGCGTTTACAGCTAAGCACCCAACCGCGAATTATCTCACCTCCATGCGTTTTCAGGTTCACCTCTGTACATATCTGGGTGAGACCTCGCATAATCACTATTCATCTTGCGTCAGTCATATTTGAGTTAAAAGCCGCGGTCCTTTAATGAAGACGGTAAGATGCATCTTTGATCTAATGACCTCCATCAACCGCGAAATCGCTCTCCCACTCCAGTGGGTTGACGCACGATCTCCTTTTAGAAGGTCAAAATTCTCTTACAAGTTCAAATAAAGTTCCTAAAAAGAAATTAGTAGAGGTTTGGGGTGGTTTCCTAGCATTCCACTATATCACATTCAATAGTACATTCATCTTGGTATTATCCCCTTTCCATATACTTCTCCGCTTACTGCTCGAAGTTTCGTAGATAAAATAAACTGTTCTCCTACACCAGAACGCAAAGAATACGTCGGCCAAGAGGCGTGTGGGAACTCAACCATCGGATACACATTTCATCCAAATAATTATGCGATCAAAGCAGTTTGACTGCTGTCCATGTCGGCAGCGCCTGTCAATCGTGACGTGTTGAGTAAGGAATTCGTCAAGTACGAACTGAAGTTATTTCTGTTTGAATTAGTTTTCCACTCGTGCTGATTTTATCAATTCGCAGTCGAGTTGCAGAGGAGAAGATGCAAATTTGCTCTAATGACATCCAACAACTGCAAACTGTCTGTCCCTCTGCGTCTATCTGCTCGCATTAGATAAAAAGGGGCTATTGAGCAGTACTGTGTTATATTAAGTCAGCTGCACCAGAAGTGGTAAGCAATGAATCAATGCAAATGTATAAGTGGCTGAAGATTCGCAAACTGGCATTAGAGTTTCAGCTTAAGACAGGAGCAACCATAAGATTGGGAAAATGGGGTACCCAGAGGGATCATGAGCAGTTCAATAGGAGTGAAAAGAAGCTAGGGACGTTGTGACGGTCTTGAGATAGACGAAGACACGTTCCTCGGATGTGAACATCCTTGGAGTTCACCGATTGTTTAAAGGAGAGACTTCGCAGACCATCTTCAAAGTTGGGTAAATGCGAGACTTGTACTCCAATTTTGACAGAGGAGTCCATCAAAAATGAGGAAGAAAAGGAGAATACATCGTGATCGCCTACATTTTGCATCGTGTTAAAAACGAGGAGGAGTCGATAATGTCTGCGGATCTCTTAGCTAAGGAAAAAAATATCAGTGGATTTAGCAACCATTTGGCAGCAAGACGAGCGGCTTCAGATTCCTGGAAGACCCTTTTCAGAGCAATAATTTTCAGTGTTTGGAAATGAAATGGAGGACAATGAACTTATTTCTTCCAAATTTAAATATTTACGCAATTATGATTGCATTAATTACTTTATATGATAATCAAATCGGTATTGTAAAGGTTTTCAAAGAAAGCACTTTCGGAGACAAGGGAATGGGGATGGTTAGACATAGAGAAGGGCCGTGGTGAAATGATCCTAAATGACTTACAAGTGGCATTAGCCCGATAGATTAATGTTCATTTAAGTTCCCAAAAGTGCACTGTCATTAGAAAAAAATAAACTAAAACAAGTGCGAAATCGTGAACAGTTAACATATGAATAGTAGGTCATCTTCTTGGCAAGGAAAAATGACAAATCATAGTGTTCAAATAAATAGATAAAAGAGCCGACAGTGAAAAAATTTCCTTGGTAATTTTTATGGAAAAATCAATATGTTGAAACGGAGGTGCTTAAAAATAATTGCGCAATATGACACAATTTTTGGCGATTATTTTACGGAGGCAAAGATTATGAAAACATCATAGTTCATGGGGAGACGATGCATGGAAAATATTATTTAGAGGCGGACTTCTTAATTCCCGATGGTACTTTCTCGTGATCACGGAGAAAGCTGCTTGTGAAACATGACGAAAGTAAAAGGATAGTTGAATAAGTTTTTAGATGCCAGATGCCAGCTTGGGCCTTTTTTTCTCAGAAATCTATGGTTCTCTAACTGATGTCTGTCATTATACAAGATACTTGATCGAAAAACGGAAAATAGACTTCGAATAAAAGTCCTTCAGACATTTTCTATTTTTCTACGGTCACAGACAGGCGTTATACCGAAAATGCACAAAAGTACTCGAGGATGGGAGTGACAAACATTTGGTAAATGTTCAGCTTCACAAAGCTTGACGGGGCCGAGAATAATGAAGCTTTACCTGAATGGGGAACATTCGATCTTCTTAGTTGACTTCCACTTTGATATTAAAAGTAGACTTGAGCTAAATTTATCAAAAAAATAATAGACATTTTCCTAAGAATGTAGGCAGAACCTGCCCTGTTAGTGCAATAGTAAGCAATGTTTTGAAATTAATTTTGAACAATAAAATAGGCAGTTAAAAAACTTCTACTTTGAAATTAGAGGCAGCGTTCAATAGGACTCCATATTCGAAAAGAGGTGAGGAGAATAAACTGCTCAGGAAAATAAGGTAAGGGGGTAGGGTAGGCTTATACTACAGTAGCATTTCAGAAGGAGATAATGCATCGTCGATATGGTTCGTTCTTGATCACTAAGGTGCGTGAGACAAAATCTCGCCCAAAGACGTCAGTTGACGTGAGGCCTTAGCATCTCAGGATCCAAAATTGAATTCTGATGAGGGTACGTATCAAACGAAACCTTAGAATCTCAGAGTCTCAAGATCGAGAATTAAATTCTGTTGATGGTAAATTTCAAATAATCGTTATGTTTCTCTCTCTCTCTCTCTCTCTCTATCTCTTAACCTCCCCCTGACAGGCATGCAGGTTGCACTGGACCGAGGCGGGGCTAGAGTGGTCAACAGCAGTGGCCTCTCGAGTCAATGACAGACATATGTGAGGTCGTACGTCTTAGACGTATTCCGCGTAAACCAGTGCACCCAATCACACCATCAGCTGGCAGGGGGAATTCAAACAGTGGACTGGTGCATGACAGAAGACAGTGTTAGATCGACACAGGGGAATCTAGTGATCTATCTCAAGTCCTTGAATCTAACGCTACAGCAACTGTCATGGCTTCGAGGGCTGGCAACTGATGGGATAACTTGATCATTTTTTTGAACTGAGAACTTGGCTGTTATAGCGTATTATTCGTTTGGCTGGTAGAAAACTCAAGAGCATGTTAGATCAGAACAACCAGCGTGCATATCTGGTAATGCTGTGGGGGCTGTGTGCCACATGGCAGGTATAAGCTGAATGTTTGCCTAAGAAATCCACTTTAAATCTCACCACCTCTGATAGTATTAACAGTGTAATTCCGTAGAGGCTTGTTTGAAATGGGCATACTAAGCCGAAGTGCTGACGTATAGGGTAATTGTTTAGTTCAGCAGATTTAACGAAGTGAGGAGCTGCTTTGCATCCAGTGAGGAGCATCAGAGATTGTATGGCGCCCAAACGAAAGCAGACGTCTAGACCACAAGATGCCCCGTGTCTGTGGACATGCTCTATATTAGGCGTTTACAGCTAAGCACCCACCGCGAACTATCTCACCTCCATGCGTTTTCAGGTTCACCTCTGTACATGTCTGGGTGAGACCTCGCATAATCACTATTCATCTTGCGTCAGTCATATTTGAGTTAAAAGCCGCGGTCCTTTGATGAAGACGGTAAGATGCATCTTTGATCTAATGACCTCCATCACTCGCGAAATCGCTCTCCCACTCCAGTGGGGTGAGGCACGATCTCCTTTAAGAAGGTCAAAATTCTCTTTAAGTTCAAATAAAGTTCCTAAAAAGAAATTAGTAGAGGTTTGGGGTGGTTTCCTAGCATTCCACTATATCACATTCAATAGTACATTCATCTTGGTATTATCCCCTTTCCATATACTTCTCCGCTTACTGCTCGAAGTTTCGTAGATAAAATAAACTGTTCTCCTACACCAGAACGCAAAGAATACGTCGGCCAAGAGGCGTGTGGGAACTCAACCATCGGATACACATTTCATCCAAATAATTATGCGATCAAAGCAGTTTGACTGCTGTCCATGTCGGCAGCGCCTGTCAATCGTGACGTGTTGAGTAAGGAATTCGTCACGTACAAACTGAAGTTATTTCTGTTTGAATTAGTTTTCCACTCGTGCTGATTTTATCAATTCGCAGTCGAGTTGCAGAGGAGAAGATGCAAATTTGCTCTAATGACATCCAACAACTGCAAACTGTCTGTCCCTCTGCGTCTATCTGCTCGCATTAGATAAAAAGGGGCTATTGAGCAGTACTGTGTTATATTAAGTAAGCTGCATCAGAAGTGGTAAGCAATGAATCGATGCGAATGTATAAGCTGCTGAAGATTCGACAACTGGCATTGCAGTTTCAGCTTAAGGCAGGAGCAACCATAAGATTGGGAAAATGGGGTACCCAGAGGGATCCTGAGCAGTTCAATAGGAGTGAAAAGAAGCTAGAGACCGTGTAATGGTAGAAAGATAGACGCGAAGACATACGTTCTTCGGATGAGAACATCCTTAGAGTTCGCCGATTGTTAAAAGGAGAGACGTTGGAGACCATCGTCAGAGCGGGGTAAATGCGAGCCTAATACCTCAATGTTGACAGAGGAGTCCATCAAAAATGATTAAGAAAAGGAGAATAAATCGTGATCACCTACATTTTGCATCGTGTAAAAACGAGAAGGAGACGATAGTGTCTGCGGATCTCTTCGCTAAGGGAAAAAAACATAAGCGGATTTAGCAACCATTTGGCAGCAAGATGAGTGGCTTCAGACGCCATGAAGACCCTTTTCAAAGCGTAAATGTTAAGTGTTTGAAAATGAAATGGAGAACAATGAACTTAATTGCTTCCACAGTCAAATACTTACGCGGTTATGTTTGCATTAATTAGTGAACATGATAATATAATTGGTATTGTAAAGGTTTTCAATGGAAAGCACTTTCGGAGACAAGGGATCGGGGATGGTTAGACATAGAGTAGGGCCGTGGTGAAATGATCCTAGTGGCATAAGCCCGATAGAGTAATATTCATTTAAGTTCCCAAAAGGGCACTGTCATTGGAAAGAAATTAATTACAACAAGTGCGAAATCGTGTACAGTTAACATATGAATAGTAGGTCAGCTTCTTGGCAATGAAAAATGACAAATCAGAGTGGTCAAAAAAAATAGATAAAAGAGCCGACAGTGAAAAAATTTCCTTGGTAATTTTTATGGAAAAATCAATATGTTGAATGAGGTTTGAATGTTTTTAAAAAGGAAAAAGCTGTCGCTCCTGGGAGCAAAACCTACGCGTTATGTAGTACTGACTTCCTGATGAGAACGTATGAGGGTTCAAAATACTCCTCATCGTGGGATAAATCAGGTAGCGACATGGGATACTTTTCACCAGCAAAGGTGTGATCCAAATGCGCATCGACTAGCTTTAAGCGTAACGGTAGAGGTTGCTAGACAGGGCAAACCTTCGCAACGATTATAGTCGTCAATATTTCCAAATGATGGTAGAAATCAAGTGGGGACAAAAACCGTCTGCTAAGATCGTTTTTAAAAATAGGTTAAGGCGAAACTAAACTGCTACTTGAGGGCATATAAAGCAGTATGGTAGTTTGGTTCTCAGCGTAGTACGAAAGGATAATGGGATATCCGATAACTGAGTAAGAAGAAATAAGCAAAATGCGCTCAGGGGGGCTAGTTGGCATAAGAATCGATGATGAATCTGAGCCCTGCGCAGCACAGGTTTCAAATTGTAACTCTGATGATAGTTATCGTTAAACGAAACGGATGTGCTTAAAAATAATTGCGCAATATGACACAATTTTGGCGATCATTTTACGGAGGCATAGATAATGAAGACATCAAAGTTCGTGGGAAACGATGCATGGGAGATATAATTTGGAGATGGCCTAATGAATTTCCGATAGTCCTTTCTCGGGATCATGCGGAAAGCTGTCGGGAAGGAAGAGGAACCTAAAAGGTTAATTTAATCAGTGTTATGATAAATGTGCAATCTTCGCTTAAAAGTAGACAGGTAATTGGATAACCTTATATCGATTGGCAGGTTATTCAAAGAAAGCAATACCTGGAAGAAAGAACATAGAGCGTTCAGATGTGAAGGATATAGGTGGAGGTATAAATAAATAAATTTTATATTTAATGCCCAGAGATCCACATCATTTCAAACTTAGCATCGCGGTATAAATAAATACAATGTGGATAATTGCTGCACTATGTGAGCAGCCATATTAACAGCAGAAATGAACAATATGGTAGGCATGTCCGATTCAGAACGATTTGCCATTTTGAAAACAAAAGTCAACAATCTTTGACATATATGGTAAACTAGAAAAGAAGCAGTAAAAAACTGCTACGATTAAATCGGAGGCGAAATTTGGCGAGCCGCCAATCCGGGAAGAAATACATAGGTTGTATGGACGACTAACGGGGGTATGGACTGGAATTTGGGGAATATTTGAATTACTTTCAATGCGGAAATGGAGAAACAGTCCAACTTCCAGTCTCCGAACCCATATAAATCTTTGGTTAGTTAGCTGGCACTCATTCAAGTAGGATGTAGTTTATAGTGTTAGAGGTAAGAGTTTTCAAGTGAAATATCTTTGAACTTTTGAATTTTAGAACGGCTAGAATCGGTCATTTAACCAAAGAATGGGCACCAATGTTAAAGAATGGGAAGGACATACATTCGATAGTCTTAATTTAATTTCAGAAAGATAGAAATTATAGGAAATAAATTTGGGCAGCATTTGTCTTAATTCTAATGGCATTTAGCGAAGCTTAAACCCAACTCCTTGATGATGGAACATTCAGTCATAGGGGTGCCTTGAAAATAACTGGTTGTGGTAGTATTTCAAGCCCAAAGCACATGTAACGACACATAGGAGGTGAGAATTCCATTTGCCACGTTGACCTCCACACGAAAAGTGGATGCATTTCTGCATGGATTTCTTCGAAGCATAAGTAGGCTGAACATTTAGAGAAGGAAT